>SZWC01015150.1:26754-53737 GCA_023375785.1 Penium margaritaceum
CCCCCCCCCCCCCCCCCCCCCCCCCCGACGATAGAATGGAGCTCGCGGGGCCCAGCAGGAGCCTGGACAAGCAAACATAAAGAAACCCAAACTCCCCAGATGTGACTTCGGAGGGCTCTGGGTTACTCACATTTTGGGTGCAGATATAAGCACTGTAATGCCTTACAATTGTAATGCATGTCGTGCATCAATACAAATGTAGGTGTTTTGTTGTGAACTGTAAGTGGAGTTGTGATTGGTGTAACTCTCACAACTCTTAATAATGTCTTTGCTATTTCTCAACCTTTCAAGAGCCATCTATCATGTTGTGTTCTATGCAACATACCCTATCAGACAGACTGTTGTCTAGGGGGTTTCTCCATTCCCTCCTGGAATCAGAGCTGTAGAGAGACTGTAACCTTACATCCCACCACACAGCAGCAGTGAAAGCAGAAACGTCTGGGCTGAGCTGGACTGGATGGGACGTACAACTGTTGGCAACATGGAGGTCCTAAGCCAAGGGCTCATGGCACGCAATCCTCCGGCAGACCCAGAAACATGACGGTGCCAAAATGTTTTTTGCTCCTTCCCCCTTCTCTACTGTATTCTTTCCAATTATGTTGAACGTTGACAGAATTTTAGGGCCACCAGAGCCGCAGCATTAGCAGCTTCGATGGGCTGTGAAGTCGGTAGAAACAGAAACTACATCTTCTGTGTTGAACATCTGTAACAGCAACGGATCTCTCCATAGTGGCAGTTGCATTGTGCAGCTCTTGTAGCAGCTGTTACTAATACTTCACGGCCACCAGTTGCAGTAAAAAAAAGCAACAACTTTTGTCACCACTGCACACAGCAGTAGCAGCTATTGCAATTGTGTTCTGCAGCATCACCAACATTTGTAGCTAGTAGTAGTGAAGCAGCAATAGCAGAAACAACAACACTAGTAGGAGCACATGCATTCATAGCTTGCAGTACCAGCAGCAGCAGCTTGCAACAGTAGTATTAGCAGCTCACCGTAGTAGCAGTAGCAGCTAATAGCTAAAGCAGATTGCAGCAACAGTAGCAGCTCGCAGAAACAGCACCAGCTTGCAACAGAAGCAGCAAATTGTAGCAGCAGCAACAGCACGTAGCACCTCGTAGCAGAGACAATGGCTTGTAGCACCTCACAAAATCTCACTTCAGCAGCAGCATTAGTAGCTCACAGTAGCAGAAGCAGTACCACCAGTACAAGCAGCACGATAACCCACATCAGAGGCACCAAAAATTCTGGTGTAGGAACCGGGAGGCTGTGTTGAGGCTTTCTGGATGCTCCATTGTCCATCAACCAACAACCAATGTGCTTTGGTTTGACACTCAGTGAAAAATGCATCAACCAGCAATTTTCTTGGACGACGTCGAGAGCAAGGCCCGCAGTCAATCCCTGGACAAAGAAAAAAAATGGAGCAGGGAGGCCGGCTTTTGGACATTCCGGTACAACCCGGTTCGAGACCCTGGGGACCCATTCTACCTCACTCATTTTCTCCATGCTTATCGAGCCCCGAGCATTTGGGGTTCTATCCTAGTGCTTTGGGAGTTCATCTGTACGTATTTTTGTAATCATAATTGTTCCCTTTGGTGGTGACCCAGGCACTCTGAACCATTTTCTCAGTCCCTTTGGAGACCTTGCTTGTTTTGTTTGCTCGCTCTGTTTGGCAACTCCTGTCCCCTCTTCTCCATCAACTTAGTTGCGCCCCCCCTCTACTCTGGGTATCCGGTTGCATTGTCGCATGGTTTGGATGCTTCCGTTTTAGCGTGAGCTATCCCGATCTATTATTGGCCTCCTGATTTCCCCTCTGGTGTGAGTTTGTCTCAGAGGTTTGGAGATCACCATTGTTTTTCCGATGGAGCCTTTTGGGGAGCATTGTGTGTTGGGAATTTTTCTCCTGTCAATTTGATTGATCATTGGAAATCGTTTACCATGCTCCGTCTCCTTGCTGTGAGATCTGGGCGTGCTATGTACCCTCCTAGACTGGTTTGCAATGTTGCCTAGTGTCATGTGACGACCCATCTCCTGTCCTTCCTTGTTTTTGTTGTGACAATTTGTATTGCATACCCTTGGTTTTCACTGTCACTCACCACAAATGAAGCAACTCATGTGCATGTCGCTCCTTTGCCATCCATAAGCACTTCCACTTACTCCATTTTTGCCTTTGTCACGTGCACACTACAGCCATTCATAGCCTACCACATTATCAACTTGCTGTTGGTCTTGACCCGGACACTGTCATTGCGTCGTGCACTGCTGACTACCTTGATTTCACCCATTGCAAGCTGCGTCCCCTGTCCTTCCCTGCATCCAGCTCTCAAATCCTTTGTTCAATTGCCCTCGTCCACGCGGATGTCATGGGTCCTCTCCCTGATGCATTTCTCAGGGGTGTTGGTCAGTATGTGTTGTATGTGACGGATGGCTTCTCTTGCTTTTGTTGGATGCTTACTCTTCACCAAAAGAGAGATGTTGGGTCCACAATCAAGTCTTGGCTTGTCCGGGCTGAGGGCGCTTGTCATTGAAAGCTTTGAGCTTTTTGCTTAAATCGTGGGCGGGGAGTTCATGGGGGCTACTGCCCTTTTCATGCAATCCCAGAAGGTGCATATGGAGTTTTCTGCCCTATGTATACCATAACAGAATGGAGTGTTGGAATGCTAGAACAACACTCTTGATGAAGGTTTTTGTACACTCCTGGTCGAGTTGGACCTCCCCCCGCTGTTAACATTTGAGGATATGCCATACATGATATGGGCTTAGAACCGTGTCCCACATGGTCTGTTGCCTCATCATGTCACGTCGTTTGAGTGATGGTTCTTTCGTCATGTAAAACTTCGTCTTTCATGGGTGTAGGGTAGCATCGCCAGCGTTTGGCTTCCTCAAGACCAACGTGATGGTGAGCTATCTCCCTAAAATAGTATCTTTCCTTTCTTAGGTGTCTCTTCCCATTCTAAGACTTGGAGGATTTGGGACCCTGCGTGCGGTCGTATTATCGAGTCTTCCGTTGCTCACTTCCTTTAGAGCATTCTTTCTCATGTCATCTCTCACTCTGTACCATCACTTGAGCCTTTCCCTCATCCCAAGAGTAGTGGTGTCACAGGGATGTCCTTTCATGACTGCACTCTGTTTCCCATTGCTTACGTGCCTCCATGTCCTCCTTCATCGCCTGCATCAGCTTCTGTCACTTCCATGTTGTCACCTACATCATCTCCTGTTGCATCCGCGTTGTTGCCTATGTGGTCTCTTCTTGCATTCACGTCATTTCTTTATTTTCTGCATATTCACCTGGATGGCCTCATGTTGCGTCCGAGTTGTTGCCTGCATTGTCTCCTGTCAAACCCGCATCATTGCTGGCTTCGGCTCCTATCACATTCATGTTGTCACCAGAGTCACCGCCTTTTGTACCACCATCCGTCCCAACATTATTGCCTGCATGTCTCATTGTATTCACATCTGCAACCAACCCGGACGCACCCTCACAACTGCCTGTCTCCTTCCCATTCATTTGCGCGCCTGGCGGTCGCCTCAGACTCTCATAGTCTGCTCCTGATTGTGCCCCGCCTACCAATCGCACTGCTTCTTGTGGACCCCCTGAGCCAGTGCGGTCTACACGTCCACTCAACCGTGATATCATTTGCCCCACACAGACCAATCTTTCTTCTGGTCTTGACACTCTTGTCAGAGTGGCGGCTGTGGTGCATCCTAGCATTACCCTTGGATATTCCCTCATCACTGATGAATTCCATCATCTTTTCATGGCTGCTGAATCTAGTCGGCCTGTGCGAGGTCTCCCAGTCACCACAAAACTCGTTGCGACTGACACCACGGCACGTGTGTCCTAACCAAACAGTGTGCAATAAGCTTGCTCCACTACAGATGCAGCACAATGGAAGCATGCTGTGCAAGAGGAGTTTGCTTCCATTGAGGAGCATGGGTTTCTATCCGAAGGTGAAGCTCACGCCAGGTTGAAAGACCATGTTAGCTCATTTGGGTTCTGAAGGAAAGAGGGGCCTAATGGTTTAATGGAGTGGTACAGGGTTAGTCTTATAGCCAAGGATTTTGCCAGAAGCCTTGTGACGACTTTGATGTCACCTTTGCACCTATTGAAAGTTGCACCACTACAAAGGCCTTGTTGAGTCAGGTGGCTGATCATGATTGAGAGTTTCACCAGATAGACGTGAACAATGCCTTTTTACACAGAAATCTTGAGGAAGGATACATCTCTTCTAGCTTCTGGGGTTTGAGGATTGCACAGACTGAGTTTGGTTCCTATGAAATGCCTTATATGACCTGAAGTAGTCTCCTTGTTGTTGGAGCCCTGAGATCTCTGCTATCTTGGAGCAACAAGGATATCACCGCAGTCCAATTAACCCAGCTCTATTCTTGAATTCTCCCACTATACCATTCATCACTATCTTGGTCTTTGTGGGCAATCTCTTGACCCTTAGGTTGTCCAGGCTGTAAAGGATCTCCTCCAATCTGTGTGTAAAATGAATGTTGGGTATGGAGATTGAGCGTAATCGCTAGGTGGTATGCTTTACATACATTGGCCTAGTTCTGCTAGGATGCTAGGGGGCATTTTGCTCATCTATTGGCCGCAGTCTCCTCTGTATCCACACCTTTGACCCCGTCGAGCAGAATCAGTAGACCCAGCTCATCTGGGGGAGCCTGTCAATGGCACGGCGTACCTCCGAGTCATTGGCTCCTTGACATTCCTTAGAATTACAACGCATGCAGATGCTACCTTTGTTGTGAAATTCTTGTCATAGTTCTCACAGCATCTGCTACAGCTCCATGTAGAGGCTACACTACACGTTGTTTAGTATGTTGTATCTACCCCATTTCAGCGCTTGTTCTTTTGCACGCCACCGTATGTGGTCGTTGAAAGATACAATGACAGTGGCTGGCCCACATTCAGAATGCTCATAGCCGATCTGGCTACATCTTTCTCGTCGGAGGCCCAACTGTCTTATGGAAGAGTGGCAAGGAGGGTTGCACTGCGTGGAGCATTACTGAGGCTGAGTATGTCAAGTTAAGAGCTGGGGTTTGTGGGAGCATCTGGTTGTGTGGTTGTATGGAGGATTTGTGCCAACTCATCCGCTACATTACCATCCACTGTGACAACAAGAGCATGCGCTGAAGTGCAGAGCATGATGGAATGTTTCACATGCGCACAAAGTACATCAGTATTGTGCATCATTTTGTGTACGAGCATATTCACGTGGTGATGTTTGTGTCATGGATGTTGACACATGGTAGTAGCATGTAGAAAACCTCAGTCTGGCGAGTATAAGTTTGCAATGCACAATATTGGACTCTGTGCATAATCAACTACTCCTGGGTGATTTGTGCACCACTCTTGCTACTCCATCTTTCTGTCTAACGTTCTTGTGTGACTCTGAATTGGGCCCTTTGTTTTTGGCTGTTGTTATCTTTGTTCTATGACCCTTGCTCGCCTGTGGTGACTAGCATCTGCAGGTCATGAGGGGGTGTTAGTGTGCCATTCACTGTGACCCTTGGACTTCTCCCTGCTCACTTGCTGGGATGCCGGAATGCACGAAGGCTACTTTGATAGCATCAGCCTCAGCTGGTGCATCCTCATGTGTTTTGTAGAGTTTTCTCTGTGACCAAATCCCAGGGGTTGTTTTCTCAGTCGTGTTATCCTTCCTCATTCATGGCCCAAGTATGTAAAGTTTTTGCTTTTGCACCTAGCGCTTCCTTTGGTTTATCATTTGGAAAGGTGAGGAGCTCATACGACTCCCAGGTTCTAGACAATTGTTTTTTAGGAGCCTGCAACTCGACGACCGTGTCCGTTTCGTCGTGGCGCGTCTCAGTCAAAATGGCTGAGACGTCCAGTCACTCGGCCTCTTTGGGCTGACTAATCTAAGGGCTTCCATTTTTGGTCCACAGTTAGCCACAAAACAGCCAGTGCCGTTACACTGGCATCAGAGCCAGAATTCCGCAATTTCTTTTATGTTTAATTCAATCCATTTGTTCATTCCGCCTCATTTTTATCAGCATCCGTCGATCAAGTGATGGGAACGAGAAAAAAATGGACGTGTTGAAAAATGCCGCCCGACCGGCCACCGATAGCTAAGAGCCAAGAGCCAACATTGAAAGCTAGTCGTCAATGAGCCAACAGCTCTTCAACCAAAAAAAAAATGTTTTGCCATCAGCAAATCAGCCCCTGCGGGCACTCCAAGCTAGTGAGCAAGCTCGCACCTGCGAGCCCGACTGGCCCAACGAGCTCCGGTCATCAAGGTGAGAAGGACCGAAGGAGGAGACTCTTGTCCAGGGAGGGGGGGTGCTCCTGTCTCCCCTCTCTAAGAGAGACAACGGACCAAGAGGAGGGAGGGGAGACGTCCGTCTCCTTACTCCCCCCCCCCCCTTCTGTTGTGGGTCGACAGTCCAAGAGGGAGCAAAGGGGGTTTTCTCCCATTCGCTCCCTTTCACACGGGCCGATGGCCAAGGAGGAGGAAAGGGGGAGACGCCCTCTCCCCCCCCTCCTCACGTGGGCCGACGGCCAAAGGGGGGAGGAGAGAGAGCGTTCTCCCTCCCCCCCCTCTATCTTACATGGGCCGATGACCCAAAGAGGAGGAGAGAGAGAGACCCTCTCCCCCCCCCTCCTCACGTGGGCCGACGGCCAAAGGGGGGAGGAGAGAGAGCGTTCTCCCTCCCCCCCCTCTATCTTACATGGGCCGATGACCCAAAGAGGAGGAGAGAGAGAGACCCTCTCCCCCCCCCCCCTTGTAGTGGGCCGACGGCCCAAGGGAAGGAGCCGGGGCATTCTCCCCCTCCTCCCCCTCTCCTTATGTGGGCCGATGGTGCAAGGGAGAGGAGAGGGGGGCGTCTCTCCTCTCTCACCCCTCTCCCCCTCCTCCATGGCACCATCTGTTTCATAAGAAGAGGAGGGGAGCGGGCGGCCTCCCACTGCCAGATCGGCAGCAGGAGACTGAGAGGAGAGGAGGAACGCTCCTTGCTTCTTCCATCTCCGTTGCAGGTCATGACCCCCCACGACCTGTTTAAGAGGGTTTACTGTTTTCCGGTGCTCTCTGTATTGTGCGCCGGTAGCACAGTTGGCAGACATAACATAAGGTTGCAAGTTCAACTTCCGCTGAGACACATTTTCTCCCTGGGCCTGAAGGCTGGCTCACATAAGCGGAGACAGCGTCCCCATTCAAACCCGGTTTTCACCGCCATAAAAGTGGCATGGAGCTCAGCCCAAGCTCTACAATATCTTGAGAATTTCTCTTATATGTTTTTTTTAATCCCCATGTTAATGGGAAGTGATGAAAATCATGCCTTTCCAGGATGCAACTGAGTGTTGCTTGGAAGAGTCCAAGCTTCAAGCGCAAAGAATGCACTTGACGAGCCAATTTTTGCTTGGATCCAAAAAACCTTCAAAGTTGAAGATTGACCATTTAAAGAGGCGATTGAAATGACAATGTCAACGTTCGAAACCTGAGGTTTTGGCCTTATTGGCCATAGGTTCTGTTTTAGAAAGTGCTTCACGGCTCCAGTTCAGCCAACAAAAGGGAAAAAAAAAACTGGCAGTTTTCCACTGTCAAGAAGTTTCACTTGAATCAAACATGTTGAAGCAAAGTTCTCAGCGCCGTGGGTGCCATGGTGCTACATGCTTTCGAAAACCACGACGTGGTTTTTCACGGTGATGAAGTGTGTAGCAGACGTGTTACGATGCAAGTTTTGTCCGCACTTACATCATCAATGAACATCGCACACGTGAGATGTGTCAGAAGCCGACCGCACTCTTGCACAACCTAGTGCAAATGTTGGGTGCATGGTTCATTTCGGGTGCCGAGTGTACCACTTGTACAAGATCCAATTGAACCCTCAAGAAGATTGACGGGTTTCCTACAAAGTCGAGTGTTTGTTACATCATAGAAGTGCCGATTGCACTACCAACACAAGCATCGGTCAAACTTTGTAATCATGCTTCAGATGTAGCCATTTTGTGGGTGCAAGTTGTACCATTAGAAGTGCCGGTCGCAAATCTGTCACAATTGCTACATGCATTAGTGACACTGGTGCAAAAGCACTCCCAATTGATTTAAGGGTGCATTATTGCTGCAAGTGCAGGAGGCGCATCGAAGTGAGTGCCGACCACACCACGGATGCAAATTTCAGTGACATTGTACTGTGAAATTTTATTGCCAATCGCATAAGCGAAACAAGTGCCGATTGTACAAAACAAGTGCCGGTTGCACAGTGAAAATGTCGAATACACAAAACAAGTGTCGATTGCACAAAACAATTGCAGATTGCATGAAACAAGTGCCGATTAAAAACATTTACGGTCACTACCGAAGTGGGGGGTCGCATGACAACATGTCGCTTTTGTCAAATGCACTACCACTGTGAGTGCTGAAATCATTATGGACATGGATTCAAGTTGTACCAATCATGTGAACGTCAATGATATGCCGCATGTGTAGGTGTCGATTGCACCAATAACATGGCTGTCAATCAACTGCACAACGCACAAAGTGAACTTGTGGCAAACCACTATAGCAATGCATACGATCTATGCCTGAAGTGGTTATCAGAGCAAGTGCGCCGAGAGCATCCTTCCCCGTTATGGAACTACGTCTCTTGATGTCTGAGAGGCACCTTGACAAACTTGAGGCTAGTCATACTGCCAAGTTCCGTGTGGAAAATTAGTGGGTGTGTCTCAAAAAAATCACACATGACTGTGACGATCTAATGTACGCCCGGCCAGCATGTTAATGAACTGATATAAGACTCCGATTGTGACGACCACTTGGGGTCGAAGTTTTGATTTTGCCGATAGCATTACGGAAAAGTACTTCCAAAAGAAGTATGAGCAAAATGTTCGTGGATAAATCGTGTGTCACGAGGCAAACTTCCTCAAAATTTGACCATGCTAGTGGTGGACGGACTCCCCCGTACCCACCAATGGAACGTGGTACAAAGACCAAGTTGGTTCAACACTAGTTCCTAAGAATGCACACATTAAATGAAACCTGAAGGTCCATGGGCATGACCAAGTACCGGAGGCATCCCTCATGGATCACTGTGTGCGATTCACACGATCACCCTTTGGTCCAGTGTAGCTGGGTACACGAGAAGCGTGTGAAACATACACAGCATGCACGATAAGTTTTTCCACCAACCGTCGATGCGTCGATCAGGCCATCAAGTTACAGTCAAATGACTGTAACTTGAAAGTCATCGGCTTTGTGACATTCGAATCAAACTGCCGACTGCAGTGAGATGTTATGGCGACACCATTCGGCCAAACAAGTGGTTTGTTTGATGCATGGTTCCCTCTATGAACGTCGTACGTTCATTGCCATTACGCTACAACGCTGAAGGGAAAATGAGATCATCTGACATATGATCTTTGTAGCTCTCCCGAGAAGGCACAATTTGCCTTGGATGCTTGACGATTTTGAGTCATGTACGTGCATGCACTCACACATGCCGGAGGTACTGCACGTCATTACTCATGTGCGATGCAGACATCGGTTCATGATGAATGGGTCAAGGACAAGATTCTTGGATACAAACATAATGGCAAAACCATTGCTGCTTTATCACTCGGTGAGTGATGAATGTGATATCCAACCAGTATCAACATTTTTGACAAGCACTACAATCTCATGAAGCATGAACTCCTCTCGGAACCGTGGGTGCATCAAAGATACCTTGATAAACCACAGAGTGGTAGTCCACAAAGTCTAATGATGTTGCATAGCATTGAACGTAGTCATCTGAATGTCAAAAATCATGGAATCTCAGAGGCAACACCTTCAATTTGTATTCACTTGACAAGTGAACCTGTCATGGAGAGCGATATAGGAGAGTGTCTTGACCCAATTTCGGTGAGGTGAAATCTCACCCTCTGTGAATCTGATGGTAAAGGTGCATGGGGATGTTCCTTTCCACCAGAGTATCACCATGACACTATGACGGTCTCATAGTTTGATGACTAGCTAACTACGACATAGTTGGCAACAAGACACAGTCTAGGAGTTGTATCCCAGAATACAACCATGGCTACCAAATCTTAGCAGATAGATGTACTCCAGCCAAATGTTGGCACCTCCATCTTTGCGGTCCGATCGACCATGGAACGAGCCAAAGTCAACGTCAGGACAAACAGAGGGTGATCAGTGTGTCATACCCGATTTTTTAATAGAATGGCTTGCTGCAAGGGATGATATCCCATACCCGATGGAGAACTTGATTTATGTTGCGAATTGAGATAGTGAAAGCACATTCCATCCTTGATGTACACTGTGCTCTTCCGACGTCATGTGAACGGATTCCAGTTACGCAAAATGTAAGGCGTGGCACCATTTGTGTTTAATCAATCTACAAACATGATTCACGACTGATTTTTTTGCAGTAAAAACAATTTCTGAGAGCGATCGTAAAAGAAACTTCTCTAAGTACAACCAACTACCTCGACCACGCAATAAGAGTTTCAAAAACGATGTTCCATGAACGGACACTCCCTTTAACCACGGTGTAGTTGATGGTTGATTTGTTGACCTCGTTGGTCGGGGTGAATCAGTTGACAACCGTTGGCATTGGACATGGTTCCTTTGTACTCTGTTGCCGTGCACAATTAAAATGGCTTGATGCATGTCACTGATGTGGCATTCACTTGCATTTTATTGTCAACTGTCACCTGCATGGGCGGTACCCATGGACAAATGCCTTGAAATTGGCAAAGATGTCTAAAGTAGCTCAATCTGGTGGCATGACAAGAATCACGTAGACCGCTAAAGATCTGCCTAATGAGAGTGGGATGATTTGGCAAGAGGATGGGAAAGTGAAGTAACGCAAGGGTCTCCAACCCTTGTGCACCACATTCTTGGTCCAGTGGGCTAGGATTCTGCCATTCCAGATGTAATGTAATGACGACGCCATGTGGCTCACACGTGGATCTTTGGTCTATGGGTTGTTGGACGGAATGACTTGAGGGTTTGAGACCCTCAAGCACAACGTTTTTGGCCTAGTCCGTCAAGGATTTTGTCTGAATATATAGCATTTACCACACTTTCGGCCTAGTGGGCTGGTGGTTACGCTCGTACCACTGTACTTGTTCATTCCATACAGTCTGTACAGCAACACCAAGTCATACACGCATAATGAAAAAGTGCTCCCTAGACTTTTTCGTGGTATAGATGACTCCATCTTGCATGTTCATCACATGACAACGTTGGAAACAATGGACCATTTGTTGCGGTGATGGGATCATGAGTTGTGATTCACAAGTGTTCACTCATGCCATGGAGTTGACATCGGCAAGGGTAAAATTGCAGGACCATAATTCGATGCGATTTTCCACCCGACTGGTGGTTATGGCATGATGAAGAATTCGCTTGTGGACATACTCCACAAAAATGAAATGTTTGCATCTCAACTCCGCTATTTGAAAGTTGACCAGCCTTCAATTGGGACGTGGGCGGCAGCCTATGGTACCCATTCCAGACAGAAATGAGAGGATGATGGTTGAAACGAAGATCATCTAGGTCGGAGAATCGTCGTGTCTAATGACAGGCGTTGACGACAATTGCGTGTGCCAAACGACCAATGCCGCCTCCTTAAAAAATGGGTGCAAATTGAGATAGTGAAAGCACAATCCGTTATCATTTTGTGTAAGATTTAAGGGGTATGTAGGAAGGAAGGAGGCACGTGGGATGTTAGTTCATGTGGGGAGTGTGTAAGGAGGTGTATGAATTGGTGATTGTGATAAAAGAACAAGAATAAAGCAGTGTATTTTTGTGGACAAGGTTAGAGATAAGTAGGAGGGAAGAGATTGGTACATGGGGGTGAATATGGAAGTGTACATTGGGTTGAATATGGAAGTTTATGTGGGAGGTGTATATGGAGGTGTACAAAAGGGTGAGTGTAGGTCTAGTAGACGCGTAGGTCTACTAGACCTCTTTCAGCACCTGTGGGTTGGTTGGCTGAACTCAACGAAGCACTGTTAATCATACCAACATAAATGAGTACACATCTCTAGACACAACCCACACATTCAGTTATACACCTCCACTGACACTCCCCACATACACTTTCCACCCTTTCTCCCTCCACCCAACCACCACTATCCACATCATTCAAAGCAACATACACAATTATGAATCTCTACAAACAACCCAGATATCCAGCCACATCAACTTGCAATTCCCACATGCACTTTCAGCTCTTCCTCTCTCTCATAAACCCAACCACAACTGATCAAATCACATGAATCAATGCATTTGCGAGTACCTTGGATGGAAGCTTCCTAGTGTACCAGGCAACATTATACACACTTCACCTAGTGCATGAAAGTCCTTTGATTAACTCTACCCCCACGCTTGAGCTCCATGCCAAGAATGAATTTATTGGGGAGAAGATCCTTCAACATAGACGAGGATGGCAACAAGAGGAGAGAGAGGAGGAGTAAAGAACAAGGTAGGATCCACAATACTCTGGCGGTATCCCCCTCTCTCAATAGTGGCATTGATCTCCATGTTTCAGCACCAAAGAGATTGATTTTATCTTTTGAAGTTGCCAGAGCTTGTTGGTTCCATCTGTGAAGCTACGTGGGTGCACCACGTTGATTCTTTCATCATGTGAGCCGTGCAGGAACACATTATTCATGTTAATGTGCTCGTGCTCCCAATTGTGACAAGCTACTAAACTGATGAGAGCACAAGCAGTGGTGTGGCTCCCAACAAACACAAAATTCTCATCAAAACAAATACCATGGATCTAAGAGAATCCATCGGAAGCCAGTTGTGCCTTTTAAAAATCCATCACATGATGTGGCTTTACTTTGCGCTTGTAAACCCAGCATATACAGACAGTCTTCCAACCAGAGGGGGGATCCGCTAGCTCATAAACAAAGTGCAACTAGCTCAACCTGCATGGACATCTCGTAGAGGGAGGTGACAGCAGCCTCACAAGCCTCCTGAATAGTAGTGGGCTCAGGAAACATTTATGAGACACCACTAGTAGAAGGATAGGCATCAACATAGCCTAACACAGATGAATCTGTAGCACTGTGGAACATCTTAGAATCCAGGGAGTATCAAAGAGAAGCACTGGGATGCATAACACCGACGCCAATTCCGTTAGGAAGAATGTCAGAGAGGCCAAGGGCACGAAGCCCGGGGTCACCAAACACAATGTCACTATGTGAGGGAAGAGCCCGGGGCCCACTCCTGCAAATACATGGCTCAGGAGCCAACATTAGAGCAGTGGCCAGATCTGGAACAAGGTCCAAGATGGGACCCGGGGACGATGCTGGTGAGGCAAGGAGTTGTGCTGATGATGAAATTGCAGGTGTGACATTGGGATCTGTTATGGTGAGTGCAGGGAGAGATGTGGCATGGATGGAAAACACGACAGTAGATACAATTGAGGATGTGGAGGAGGCATACAAGGACACGGATGAAGATGTGGGAGCACAGGGTGTGGAAACAGAAGGCATAAACTCGGATGCCAATGGAGATACAAAGGGCAATAGCTTGGAGGAGTTACTGCTCCACTGAGAGGAAAGAACAGGAGCAACCGGTTGAGCAATCTCCTCAACCAAAAGAGCCATGCCAGGCCTTGGAAGACATGAGAAATTATAGATCAAGATAGAATCAAAGAACAGGGCATTGCGGGACTCAACAACACGGCGAAGAGAGGTTTGCACAGAATCGGGCCTTAGACAAAGCAAACACGCTGAGAATGATAGTGAGCTGGCCATGGCCAGAAAGTTTGTCGTCGTGAAGGTCCTCTGGGAGCAACAGGCCACCGACAGGATCCCAGACGTATGAAAAGCGGAGGTCAGCATGAAGGCCTGTAATACGCCAAACAAGGATGATATCAGGAGGGAGGGAATCATGAGGAACATGGTTTGGCACCCAAGTCATGTCAGATGTTTCCTCGAAGGCAAAAGGTGGGGGGAGGGCAGAGAGAGAGAGAGAGAGAGAGAGAGAGAGAGAGAGAGAGAGAGAGAGAGAGAGAGAGAGAGAGAGAGAGAGAGAGAGAGAGAGAGAGAGAGGAACATGGAATACACAATCACAATGGAAACCACAGAACACAAAACGACCAGAATAGTGGAGAGAGAAAGTTCCCAAGCCATGGCTAGATGTGAATTCCATATTCTGGTAATCCATTGTGGTCACAAACATGAGGTTGACCTCAAATCATGGCATATAGAGGACTTCTCAGAGGAACCAATGCCCGTAGAATGACAAAACAACTAACATCCATGCCCTGGGGCCAAAGCGGACGAATCGAATGGAGCCAACAGGGCCAATGAAGACAAATGAGATACAGTAGAATGGCATGTGGTGTGTGGTCCCTGAATGAACAATCCAGCATCCCAAGGACAAATGAGTGGAGGAAAGTACACAGAATATGGCAATGATGCCAACGACTAGGTGTGGCAACAAGCTAAACACAATAAAACAACGGGACAGCCTGCGATTACTCAAGCCACGGTAGATCAATCAACAACATCCTTTGAAACTCCAAGACAACACACCAGGAAGTGCTTCATCCAGATTAAAGAGATGACCATCCGAGGACCAAATACCAGTCTCACGTCCCTTTTTCACAAAGACAGAGGAGCTCAGAAAGTGTCTGGTCTAGGTTGCGCTCAGCAGCATGGCGATCGTCACGACGGCCACCATGAAGGTAGCTGGCACAAGGGCGGTCATTCCCATATAGCTAGGAAGGCAGCATGTAGTAGGAAGGCGGCAGGGTGAAGCAGGAGGAAGACCAGCAGGAGGGGAGCTACCTGGGGCCATAGAGCCCAGAAGGCAATGCCACGACATGGCATAGCCGGCCAAGACTCGCGGAAAAGCCAACGAAGGTGGAGACAGTGGAGGGTCTTGTGCTCTGAGTGGGAGAGGCGCTGCTAGATTGATTGGAGGAGGCATTGGTGCAAGCCCAATGGGCCTGCATGGCAGAGACTAGGCATCCATCAGTGGGTGGACAAGGGCATTAAGGAGTTGAATGGTCAAACTAGCCACAGTTCTACCATGTTATGCACAACGTTATCATTTTTTACCAGAGAGAGAAGTGGGATGTGGAGAAGACAGGAAATCTGAAACTTTGTAGCAATGCTGCTCCACCTCCTTTGCCTCCTCTTACTCAAGAACTACCATCGCCAAATTGTACTCCTCTCTAAGGTGATATTCATGAGAGTTGAAGTGTAGAAGGCAATGTCGCTCGCACTGGACCAACTCCTTTTTGCTTTTTTCCATCAATGAGTGCCTCAACAGCCTCTGAGAGGCTCTACCCGATGCTCTCGGTGTTTGAAGGAGTAGCCAGGATTGTGAGCAGCAGCAGCTACAAGATGACTGAACATTGCTGTGGCTGCACTACATAGTTGTCAATTCTTGTGGGTAAATGGGATGGAAGTGAGCTCGGGTGGTCAGCAGCTGTCCCAGTAGGCAAGCACTGTGAGAAGCAAGATGAAGAACAGCATAAAAGAGGACCACAAGGCAATCACTGAGACTGAGCAGCAGAGGAATCAGAGTAAAGAGCCAAGGTAGTTGGCATTACAGGTTTGGCGGTCATACCTATCACAACAGGGAGCGGTGGCTAATGCAAACTCACAGTTTCCATTGCCACTGCTTGGCTTGTATACTCATGCCTGCTGGAATGGCTGTGTTGGATGTAGCCTACGCCACGGAAATTGAAGAGATGAGAGCAGTGATGTGGGCTGATGAAGCTCTCGTGGTGAAGCAAATCCCACTTCTGTGTCACACACAAAGTGGAGTCCTCCGCCACCCTTGCAATTGATTAATGTTTTTGGATGTAACTGGGAGTGGCCATTGCAGGAAAAATTCAGTAGCATGACCCAAGCAGGATCAGCAACCGAGAGCTAGCTACACAAAATGTGAAACCGTGAATCACAAACACATGCTAACATATTCCACATCATCCTAAAGTGCATGTGGGCATGCATGGTGGTACGATCATTGAATCAGTGCAAGAATGGCAGATAATGCTACTGCAAGGCCATTGGTTCAAGCTGTGAATTGTAGGAATGTAGGCATAAGCATGGCTTGCATGCATGTGTAGCTGCAGTAGTGCACCAACTATCGTTAACTACAGCACTGTTGGTTTACTTTCCTGCACTGATGTATGTGTATGCCATCCAGTGAAAAGTGCTTATCTTGTTATGACAATGACTAGAAACCAACACCAACACTCGCCTACAAGTGTGTAAAAGTTATTCTGCAAGGTTTTGCTTCAAGTTTGTGAGAATAATTGAAGGTATATGTGGCCTGAAATCTCAGAGAAGTTCAGAATTGAAGCAAGAAATACAATCAAAATCATCGGCTCCGTGTGCCGCATGCATCTTTGAAAATCTTGGCAGGCCTGTTTTGGGCACAGTTTTGCCTAGTACCAAAATGGAAAGTGAAAACTACATGATAATCACCACTGAGGAAACAACGTGGTCATTCATCAGCAACTGTTTCCAACTACAAGGTGTCTCCTCCATCACCCACGACCAAGATGGGAGGTACACCAACATATTCTGGCGGAAGGTGATAACTTGATACGACAATCAGATCAAGCTATTGGTGGGTTTCCATTGGCAAAAGGACGTGCATACAGAGTGTAGTTATCAGATGCTAAGAAAAAGGCACCGACTTCAATGCAAGACACATGGTACTAACAGCAAAGTCAAGCTACAAACCGCTAGGATTGCATGAAACTCGGCGACATCTGCACCATCTGCACCTATGGGCAATATTCCTCAAGAGTTGTTTTACGGAAAAGTCCCTGTGACCCTGGCAGGTTTGCAGAGTTCATGAAACATACCCACCATGGAAATCCAGTGACAGCATTCTCACTGCTCTTGGACAAGACACATCGGTTGCTCACAAAGACACAAGCAACGATGAAAAGATAGCCAGACAAGCATTGGATGGACAGCAAATTAAATTTTAATAATCGCATCCTACTCTTCTAGGAAAATGTCAAGCTACAAGGACAAGACTGTGCCAACTTAAACTCTAGGGTATTGGGCCCGTTTACCATGGAGGAGATGCTGATAACTATTCACTTCAAGCTTTGGTTGCCTGATGGCAAGACCATCCACAAGGTTTTTCACGTAAGCCGACCAAAGCCCATCGAGCACTTCCCTGGCATGGATGTAATCCCACCACCTACTAATATGAGGAGAGGATGCAGAGTATACATTCAAATATGCTCTCGACCATCAACAACAAGGCAAAATCAACAATTATCTCATAAATCAGGGATACATAACATTGCTTAACATGTAGGAGAACTATGAATATCTACATGACATCAATCATTTGATTCACGGTTGTTTGTGCCAACACCAGCTCACGTCTCATAACATGCTAGGACGTGGTGGCTAAAAGGAGGAGACGTGTTACCTCTCGGATGTACAGTTTTTTCTAAACTTCACGAGTGGGAAGTGCCGTCATCATATTCATAGCACAACGTGCAGGAACTTCTATATATTTTACTCAAATCGTCCATGGGTGTTTTGTCCAATATTTTTACCTTCAATGCTCCAATACAGAAGATTGTGACATGTTTGAATTTCTATAAGGGAAGACTGAGCAAACACGATCTTATCCATGTTTGCATATATGGTTGACTTCTCAATGGTGCTATAACTTTGAAAAGATGCACCTTGATTTTATAGAAACCCCCCAACTTCTTCCTGGAGTTACTTGAAGCAGCCACTAACAATGGAGGTTCACACACGTCAATGGACATGAACGTCCAAGTTCCCATGTCTGCCTTATTCTTGTCACCGCAGTTGTAAAAATGCAAGTAAAATTACAACCAAAAGCTGCAAAAAAAATCATCAAAATCACTTTACCGCTAATACAAAACTATGCATGTTTCCCATTCTTTACGTTCTGGCCAACATTGCAACTTCTGCCTAATCACCGTTTCTGGTTCAATACTCATAACAAGTTTTTAGAGGGTCTTTTATCTTGTTGCAAGAAGGATCTCCGCACTCAAAAGGCACATTCTAAACCCTCCCACACACTGGATACATTCTGCTTCTGCCTTGGCCACAACCAGAGTCTAAAGGAATTACAGAAGAAAAAAAAATGTAAAACCAACACGATGCACGCAAGGCATGCTTATGGTTACATAGAAACCCATTGAAAGGAAGCCTATGTCTTCCAGTAGATGATTGGGTTGACAAGAGCCTTAACTAAGTTTTAGATATTTCTTTTATTTAGTTTTCAGTGTCATGAAAAAAAAAAGAATTACGAGCCAAGGTTTGGGAGGTACATTATCTGAGCATCATCTGTCACATGGGAGTTTTGACAGAAGTGATTGCAAGTTGTTGTATGAAATGAAAACAATGGATCAATACACGGCCAAGTATTATGTAACCCAAAAATCATGTTGTCTTTTTGTGCTTACACTCCAAGGCCCCCCTCGAAGGGACGGTTGAGTGGTGTTGTACTAGAGTACAGTGGAGGCCTCTTCTTTGGCCTGCTTCCTAGTTGTTCAAGGAGAAAAATTGGAGGAGGAGAAATTTGAATTTTTGGAGATGTGGTTGTGATAGGGAACATAAATGGATAGATGTTTTAAGAGTTACAGTAGACATTGTAGTGAATTTGGTTTGTATTAGAACTTTGACCTTCTTCCATAGAAATGTTGACGCCTGAAGCCAATAAAAGAAAAGGGTCCACGCATCATTCTTTGCTAGAAAGTTTGAAGAAAATGTGGATTTACATTTGTCTTTGACAGGAGGATAGTATGAAGGGTGAGTGTAGAGGTTGTGGAGTATGGACCCCAACCGGGATCAAAGAAGTTTTGTGGTATGTTATGCGGAGCGGAATGTACCGAGACTCTGCTCTCGTGCATGGTGATGCAAAATAGGTTTCCTCTTTGGAGTAGAGAACCAATGTTGTGTCATCGGCATGGCCAACAAAGGATTTACTCAAGTATTGGATATCTTTGACCATGAAGTAGAAGATCAAAAATTGGTTACATTGTGCAGAAAAAGAACGAGGGGGCGAGCAACCATCGTGGTTTTCTAATCCAAAATGAGGAGGATTGCATCTGTACATTGATTGTTAACGTGAAAATGTGTTTGGGATGTGATCATGTAAGAGATTTTTTCCTGACAATGAGCGTACATGGAAGGCCTAGATGGCTAAAAGCTACATAGAGATGCTTGTAGTTGATAGATTCATCTGTAACTTTAGTTTCTGCAACAAGGAATCAAAGTAGTAAGGATTTTTTAGTAGCCCATTGATAGATTTTGTGGATTAAGGTGAGTGTGTGCTCCATGTTTCTTTTAGGTTTGAAGCCGGTTTGATCTTCGTAGATGATGTAAGGTTGATTCCTTGCAAGGAGAGCAGCGAGACGTTTAACAAGGATCTATTGTTCTACTTAAGAGAGAGCTTTGTCTTAACTTAGTGATAGCATACAGGTTTCCGTTCTTGTAAATGACCATAGTGATTAAAGATGCAAAGCTAGGAACCTGTGAGCAACAGCATTTCTTGCCCGTACCTTGACGAATTTATTGTTGTGTACCTCAACAACATCCTACACTGCAACCACACCCCGGAGGAGTACAACGGACATCTTCAAAGTTTTCTTGAAGTTTTACAAAGAGAAAATTTCTTCGGAAAACTCATGAAGTGTGACTTTGGTCGCCGTTCGATTGAGCTTTCGGATCCCATCATCAGCGACGAACAAATCACCATGGAACCCAAAAAATTGGATCTGGACACTCATAGGCTGACGTCCACAAATGTTCGGGACATCCAAGTGTTTTTGTCTTTTGTAACTAGTACCATTGATTTGTAAAGTATTTTGTCTGGGTGTCAGCATCTCTCTGTGATCTCACCCAAAAAACCACCGAGTGCAATTGGGGGGACAGCGAACAAGAAGATTTAACTCTTTAAGAAACACTCTAACCTCACCGCTAGCCTTACAATTGGCTGATCCAATGGTGGACTACATCATGACCACGGATACATTTGATCGAGCCATTGAAGCCGTTCTCCTCCAAGACAACGGCAGTGGAGAACAACCGGTTAGGTACATGTGAAGAAAACTACGCATGCTAGAACTAAACATGTGGTGCACAAGAAGGAGATGCTTGCAGTCGTGTACGTGTTCAAGGAATGGCAATGCTACCTATAATTCTGGCGGTGCATCATCCACACCAACCATCTCGCCCTGAAACATTTCAAGACCAAGCCAAATCTAAGCCGTCGATATTCTCAATGGATGAAGTTTCTTGAGTCTAACTTCAACTACGACATTGAGTACTGACCTGGAAAAGAAAAATCGGCAAATGTCACAAGTCGGCATCCAGATCTAATGGCTGAGATCAGCACGTTGCTCATCCAACAAGACCCGTACCTTGAGAGGCTGTTCGCGAAGGGATACGAGGAGTTTGGTGGATACGACAAAACCAGGTTTTGGTTTGACGACCCTTCCTTGTGACGGGAATCGACTCACAATGTCGTCGTTCCTTCAAACGAGAAACTATGGCGGATGCTATTGGAAGAATGTCACAACACTGGTCCAGGTGGAAACTTGAAGACAAGAAGTTAAAAAATTGGCAAAGTACTATTGGTGGGACAAGATGTAAACCGACGTGGCGACCTTCTGCAAATTGTGCGACACCTGCTAGAGAAAAAAACAAAGTCGCACGCGGCCACCTCGTCTACTTTAACCCCTACCTGTTACGACAGAACATTGGGCCGACATCAGCATGAATTTCGTGACAGGAATGCCGGCCACTCTTGAGAGGTACTACGCCATCCTCGTCATGGTGGACAGATATTCTTAAATGTCACACTTCATCCCAAAAACGACCACCGTCACCGCAGGAGGATCAGCACATTTGTTTTTAAATCATAGGATACGGTTGCACAAAATGCCATGTACCATCATCAGCAAGAGAGACGGCCGCTTCACCAGGAATTTTTGGCGCAAACTGATGACATACTATGCAAGTCGGATCCAGCTTTATCGGGCGTTCCATCCTCAGACCGATGGAGAAACCAAAAAAACCAAGCAGACACTTGAACAACTTCTCCACACTTTCTACAAGCCACAGGACACTGATTGGGCAACAATGCCGACTGCCAAACTCACAGAAATCTCCGTCACTTCCACTACACCTAGTGACATACCTTTCCAAGTGGTGTATGGGAAACCTCCCGCCACTTCAGCTGGATTACAGAGTCTGAGTAACATTCCCACGATTGAAATTCGTTGCCGGGACTTTGCAATCATCTGGGAGAAAACACTGTAGACCCTCACAAAGAGAGAAGCATCTATGAAGCAAGCGGCCGACCCACATCTTAGAGATGATGTGTTTAGCACTAGTGATTGCGTCCTCAGCTTGGCAAATATCAGACTCCGAGGAGAGGATCTCATCTCTGAGGCTCAAACCCCATTGGTTGGGATCGTTTGAGATCGAGCACATGCAAAGCCCAGGCGTCGCTCGACATTGTATCTGTGACAGCATGGTGATCCACCCTGTCTTCCACATCAGCTAGCTCAAGCAATATCGCGATCCCAGTACAAACTTCCTGGCAGAGACCTCAAATCTCCGCCACTTGTATAAGTGGACCGGGATACGGAGTACAAGACTGAAGATGTTCTCGGGAATCGATGCCATGGGAAAATGACCAAACATGTGGTCGAATGATACAGCTGCGATGCTATCCACAACAATTGGGAGCCCTAGGACGGTTTTTTTTGCCGTCACTAGCTTATGTCTTTCAACGTGCCGGGACGTCGCTGCTAGGGGGAGGGGGTGTTACGTCCCTGACGTACACGAGTCCCTACAACTCGCACGTTGGCAGTTTCTTAACTACATCTATGACCCACCATGATGCGAATTCACAGTTTTTACACCGTTCGGTTGAGGGCATTTTGGCCAACCGCTTCTGCCTCCGATGTTCTGTTCCAGAAGCTTCTGACAACTTTGACCCCTTTTCAGAAAGGTCGACAGAGCTTTCACGAACCATATCAATGTGTCGATATTGTTCGTTTGACTTTTCAATGACGCTCGAATTTTGTAAAGAAGCGTCGGGATGTTCTGGAAGCCTCTTGACTTCTCGACGGCGCTCCTTGAATTGGCCACTCACGGCACGACCTGGCACGTGTCCCTCGGCTCAAACGTCGATGACCTGACTGAGGCCTCCTTCTCATACTCGGCATTGTATGTATGTGCTCTTCACACTCGACACTTGTAATTGAAGTAAACTTACTACTGAATAGAGATTATCCATTTGTTCCAAACACCTAAATTGTCTTTTCTCTTGCAAATCATCCTTGTGAACCACCTACGTTCCGCTCGGTGTAACACTTAGCATTGTATATATGTGTATGCTCGACGCACTTGACACTTGTCATCGAAGTACACTGACTGCTTAATACAAATTATCCATTTGTCCCAAACACCCAAATCGATTTTTTCCCACACTTCATCCCTCTTGACCACCTACATTCCGCTCGGTGTAACACCACCACAGCATGAACTGGACATCAAAAGGTATCCTCGACTTTTTGGGGTCACATAGTAACCCAATGCAATTGGTTCGGTAGCCAAGAATGTGCGATGACCTCAGAAAATCCACTGCACAAAGACTTACGCGATGGCAATTCTGTCTCCGGCAGGCATTTCTGTCCACCGACAGCCCATCGCGTATCTTCCATGTATTTTTTTCTACACTTCTGTCGCGTGCAGACAACAGGCTCTCTCTATGCGCTGTTCTTCTTGCGGAAGCAACTCCCAGTCCAAGAAAAACGTGCAATTCAGACAAACTTCGCTCAGCAACCAGGGTTTTTTGCAAAAAAAGTACCGGACATCGCATGGACTCGATCGATGACTTCTCCTTGTACAAAAGGGGAGAGTGGAGAAAAATTCATTTCCAAGGAAGAAAACAAGTTTGAACCCGCACTCAGTGTATTACTACGTAATCCCAATGCAAGCATCTGTGCAGCCAATGCCACTAGTTCAAGTCTATTTGCGTTTCTTCCCATGTCCGATCTGCCTTTGGCCAAGATCTGTAACAGGGTGCCGGTTCATGGCTCTAGATTTCTCCTACCAGATCTCCCAGACGCCGCGGCTGTCGAGCTCCGATATCCAGTCTGTGTTGTCACTAAACAATCTAACCTAGTACAGTTTGTGTAATTTTTCCATTGATTTGACCACATTGAACCTTTTTCAAGTTCCTTATTTCATTGCTTCAGAGATCCACTTGTTCACACTAACAGGACTTCAGGCAAAGTCCTAGGTCCACTCGGGCGCGGCTTGGTGAAAACGGCAACAGATCGCAGCTTCAGGCTTTTGAATGAGGATGTTGCAAACGCAGCTTTCACCAGGTGTGTTCGCTGCCTTATCAAGACCATGACTGATTGACAGTGGAGACATAGGGGGTGTATAGTTGCATTGCTGATGAATGCAGTGCGATGGAGGAAACTCACTCGCGACTACTATGAATCCTAAATTACAAAAATGTCGTCAACCTCTGTCAGCAGCGTTTACACCGCTGGCAAGGCAAGATTTCATGCGATCATAAAAATGTTTCCATCGAGCCACTGTTTGAGTGCAACGTCAAAACAAAGGAGTGATGTTCATGATTTTGGTCCTTCGAGACCGATTTTTGGCCGTGATGCCATGCTTCACGTCAATTCCCCCGGACCATGTATGTTGCATAGCAATGCAATGTGAGGCGAGCTTGAATTGAAAGATTATCTGAAATGAACGACTCGATCATGCCTGTGCTTGACGTCGCCGCACAGGATGTTCGCGTTTTACCACTACTCAATTTTTTTACTAGGGTTACGTTCCACGAGCTAACTGATGTCCTACTTATAAATCCTCCAATGAAGAGAAGATACAAATTTTGCGCTGCAAATGCAATTCAGGCACAACCGGTGGAAACATCGCACTCGTTTCTGCGAGGTTCAGCGCAGATTTTGGCGACAACAACCAACTGTACGAAAATGACGTCAATGCGATCTAAACATCCCTATTACTATTGCGAGCCACGGTTTCATCGCGACGTTCACATCGCAGTTTCATCTCCAATGCAACTGCACACCCCCTGAGGCTGCCGGGTACGAAAAGCAACAGGGCGAGGGATTGAGAGGGAGAGCAAGGAGACAAGCACAGAATGCAAGCAATGGTACCACCACAGCTGGTCCAAAAGCAAACCAGAGGGAAGAAGTTTGGCCACCCGCTCAGCACAAAATGTTAAGGGGGTGTGCAGTTGCATTGGAGATGAAACTGCGATGTGAACATCGCGATGAAACCACGGCTCGTTACAGAAGTAGGGATGTTTAGATCGCATTGACGCCATTTTTGTACAGTTGGTTGTTGTCACCAAAATCTGCACTAAACCTTGAAGAAACAAGCGTGATGTTTCCACCGGGCGCTCCTAAATCACATTTGCAGCGCATACATCATATGTTCTCTTCATCAGAGGCTTTCTGAGCATGACGTCAATAAGCTCGTAGAACGCAATCTTGATGAAAAATCAAAGTAGTGCTAAAACGTGAACATCCTGTGCGGAGATTTCAAGCATAGGCATGATCGAGCTGTTCATTTCAAATGAATTTTCATTTCAAGCTCGCCTCACATTGCGTTGCGATGCAACATACATGGTCGGGGGTGATTGACGTGAAGCATGGCATCACGGCCAAAAACCGGTCTCAAAAGACCGAACATCACTCCTTTGTCTTGACGTTGCACTTGAACAGTGGCTTGATGAAAATGTTTTCATGATCGCATGAAATCTTGTCTTGCCAGCGGTGCAAATGCTGATGACAGAGGCTGACAACATTTGTGTAGTTTAGGATTCATAGTAGTCGCGAGTGAGTTTCCTCCATCACGCTGCATTCATCAGCAATGCAACTACACACCCCCTCCATGACCACCTGGCATTGCGCCGGATGAGGCCGCGGCACGGGGCGCCCTCGCAGCAGCTCGCAGCGGCCTCATCGACCAGGCCATCCATAAGTAAGCGGCTTACCTCTCGCCATATTATAATGCTGGTGTTTTGGCCAACACCCCACACCTCAGCCATGACCTGACACTTCAGACAGCTGTAGCGTCCCTCAAGCAATCCAGTCAACATGACCAACCACTCTCTTCTTCACGGCAGCTGTTCTTCTGCTGTCTGCTGCCTGTATGTGGGACAGCTTTCTTAAGCATACACACCCGCTGTGCGGCCGTGCGGGCATCATGATGAAATGGATTACGCTCCATGCTGTCCACTGCAGTGGTCGAGGGCGCTGCGGACAAGAAGACGATTGTCGGCTATGAAGATGGGGTCGGCGCCCAAACTGTGAGGACGACACATGTCTTCCCGCCTGAAATGCAGCTTGATTCTCCCCTCGCTGCTGGATCCCTCGTTGTCATCGCTTGTTACTCTTTCTTTTGAGTCTTCCAACTATGACCAGTGTCGCAACCTGCGCGTGGACATCCACAATGCCCCTCCGCGTACCATCGCACTGATATGGGAAGCTCCTTCGTTGTTGCCGTTGCAGTCATTCTATTCCAAGGCCGGCAAGATGGTCACAGGCGCTGCCAGCGTGGGTGATACGTTCATCTGGCTGTGGAATTTTTGCAGCACTTCCAATGCCAAGGTGAGCTTCCGCTTTAGTCCATGTCAAACTGTCGCCGAGGAGGACCCTCATGAGCCGGATGCCAAGTGCTTTGTTCTGGGACTCACCTTAAACCAAGGTGTGTTGTACTGCAGACTGGGACGGTCACTGGCAACTGCCTGTACACGACGCCAATTATCAATATCTGCACCATCACCTATCGCTTCACGGACAGGAGCATCACTGTGACTGTTGAGTGCTACAACAACACTAGCGTCTTTTTTGGCACCCTCAAGCTGTTGGTGAATGCCAGAGGAGCAGTTCGTGCGAGCACTGAAGCGATCATTCGTCCGTTGTTCGGAGTAAGCCATGACGGATGCATCGCCATCCTGCATCCCCCTCTTCACATACACGTCTAAGTCTCTGGTACTTCTCTCTCTGATTAAAGTATGACAGGTGCCAACAACGACAGCGTGAAGGTGAATGAGTTTGCCATCGTTAGTGGCACTGGAACGTACGCTGGGGCGGAGGCCCTCCGCCGGAGGGTTACCTAAAGTCCACCACCGTCAGTACGACACCTAGCAAGCAGAAGTACAATGACGTGTTTTACCTCATGTAAACCTGCTCACGGCATGACAATCAGCTGAGCGACAGTCAGAGACATTACTCATTTCAGATGAGCCATCTGTAGCACAAATGTGGGGTTTGTGTCAATCGTCATGTGGAAAAAATGCCACTGAAGCAAAGTTGCCCTCGAAATGGCATGTCCTGAACCAATCCTCCCCACCAGTGTCTACTTCAGAGAATTTTGTTTTCAAATTTCTCTCCCACGTTCCACCTGCTTTCCCACATGAAAATCCTGAGAAGCATGTTTTTTTGTTATGAATGAAATCATGATCAAAATCTCGACAATACAGTGGGAGGGACAATGGAGGGACTGAAAACTAAATCGGGTAGTCTATTTTTGCATCCCTTTACAATGTCAACTTCATGTTTGTCAATACCATGGTGATATGAACTCCGGGCCAGGACATCACCTGCTGATCCAATTTTTACACATGAGCAAGGCAAATGTAAAGTGAATGTTTGTCGAAGTAGTGTCCAGAATTGTTCATTGACTTTATGTGGAGAAATTTGTACAATGCAAGGCCTTTCTGTCAAAAAAACACAAAGATAATAACAGAGACCTGAACCAGAGGCTCTGGTCCAGAGCTAGTGAACCCATATTTGCGTGCACCTTGAGGAGAAAGAATCTAGCTCCCACCACTTGAAAAAAATAATCTCTCCGCTGTCTGCTTCAACACAATCATCACTCATCTATCTGGTAACTTATAAACACATTTGGAAGGTATCCTCCCAACAAATTCAAAGTGAGAAACATTCACATCCCGTCCTGCCCCC
>SZWC01015150.1:53922-71086 GCA_023375785.1 Penium margaritaceum
ACTCTCTCTCTCTCTCTCTCTCTCTCTCTCTCTTTGTGTGTGTGGATACTAGTACCAATGATGACACCTTTACCATGAGCTCGTGCACAAGCTGACCGAGAAGCTTTTGTCATGTGAATAGTGGAAGTCATGACATGAATATCCATAAGTAGGCAATGAAAGTGGCATGTTGCACAGGGGAATCAATCGACGCATACTTACGCCAATGAATTATTTGTAAAACAATCACTGCAAAATCTTTACAAAAAGTTGCACCTGCAATGATGAAGCTTCAATTTTCCAGAAAAACATGTGGCAGAAAGTGTGCACATGCATAGAATGTTTTTTTCTCATCGTGCAAGTGGTTTTTCATGTTTGTTGGGATGCTTGGTTTGCCAGTGCAACCCTGTCTAGTGGAACTGCTGTTAAAGATGATCTAGGGCATACAGGCCCATGCTAGACAGCACACGAGCTCTAGTGTTGAACAAGAAAATGGCAGCGCCAAAATTTGGCTATGTCTGGTATGCGCAGATTAATGAACAAGGAGAGATTGCAATGAGCCCTACTAATAGTTCATGTACTCCCCCAACATGCAGAAGGCTACAAAACTGTCACTTGTAGAGAAGAGCACATTCCCCCATGCCTCAAAACATCCTGGGAAGAACAATCAAGCAATGACTACACCAGAGAGTGGCTGCAGATGTGAAAGAATTTGTATAACGCACTCATGCACTGTCTAAAGCCTGTCACTCACTAACTCCAAAGTGGTGTGATAAGAGTACGCCAATCTCATCTCACACGCATGGGGGCTGCCAGAGATCCCAGCTGGTAGTGTCCAAGGTATCATTCCCATCGGACTCAGAGGGTGTAGTCATAGAGAAGACATTGCTGAATGTTCCATGGCCAGGAGAGGAGAGAGGGGCTGAATCCCTCACATCTGGTAGCTGCCAGAGGTCCCAACCAGCAGACTCTCGTACTGTGTGTGCGGAGAAGATGATGATTGGTGCTCCTAAAATGGAGGGTGAGGACGAAGTTGGTCTGCGTGTATGGAGCTTGACTCCGTAGTTGGTACATCAACTACACCCTCCAACGTGCGCAAGTACTCCTACGATGTGGCCAACTCACTCTAAAGAAGAGAGACGCACTCACGCATCTTGACATGATCCTCCTAAGTGATTATTCGAAGCTCAAACTCAACATCCTCCAGAGCCAACACCTCACTGTAAGCAGTAGGCAAGGTGTCAACCACTCTATGCAGCACCGCCACCTCCATCTCTGCTGACCGAAGCTGAGTGACTACAGGTACCGTGCCTCCTGAAGAAGCATCTCTCAACATGTCCTTGGACTGAGATAGATACTCGCCTGAAGAACTTAGATGCTGGTAGGAGGCATGCAGGGCTCGGAGTTGAAGAGTGGTGGTTCAAATGTAGAGGAGAAGGATGGGGGTGAGCTGAAGGATGTCTCAAGGCTGTCAAGGATGTCGTCACTGCTCACTACCTGAGGATTCCCATCCTGTGCGGTAATGTCTGAGGGTGCCATGGAATAGGACTCTAAACCATCTGAGTTGTGTCCGCTGAAACCCTCATTGAGCATCTTGGCCAACACATCCTATAGTACACGCAACCACTCATCTGCATCCCTCAGCTCACACTCTCTACTTGTGTATGTAGTCGCTCCACCTTGTGTCCCTAGTGAAGATGTGGACGGGCATATCCCGTGGTGCAAGGGTATTGCCAAATAGCGTCTCTTGGACGGTAGCGACATAAGTCTCCTGCATACTTATGAGGGAGCTAATCTTTTTCTCCTCAGCCCGGCATCTTAGACACAGATGACTAGGTGCTATTTACTCGGTGAAGGGAACCAACCCTGTCATCACTACCATAGGTGGGCAAGACTCCCATGCCCTCCCTCTGATCTCAGATGTCATGATGATGTCTCTATCAGCTGCTACATAATCGCTGACAACTAAGGGAACAATAGACATAGCTGATGTTTTCGATGCAGCTGAGGCTGTCAATGTGGCCTATGCTCCTGATGTAGGTGATGGTGCTGATGCAATAGACACTACCATTGCAAAAGATAGTGACGATGCATCTGATGCCAGCGGTGGAGCTGGTGCTGCCGATGTAGCTAATGCCAGAGATGGCGTCAATGACGTCAATACAGATGACACAACTGGTGCAGCCGGTACCGATGATGCAACTGGTGTTGCTGATGCAGTAAATGCAACTGATGTTGCCGATGCTGTAGATTATGTCAATACAATAGATGTAGCTGATGCCCGAGAAGGTGGTGCTTTCCCTGATGCAACTGACATCAGCGAAAGCACTGACGCACCATGGTGCTGATGCAACATTGGAGCAGACGATGATCCTGAAGGTGCCGACACTGTCCATGCACAGGATCCTGATGGAGACATCGACCTCAATGATAAAGCCGGTGCACCTAATGGAGACAATGTGGTCAGTGCATCCAATGTAGCTAGCAGGGCTGCTGTGGAAGATGACATCACTGCGGAGGCACTAGGCACAGCTGGTACCATGAATACAAAGGATGTAATGGATGCAGCTGTCATAGGCACTACTGTAGTACCTGATTCTGACAGAGGTGTCGATGCAGTTGGTGAATTCGATGTAGCGGATGAAGCTAATACCAAATATGACGCTAATGATCCAACTGAAGTAGCTGATGGAGGAGCTGTTGTTGCTGGTGTAAACATGACAACTGATGTAACTTGTGTTGTAAGAAAAGCAAGTGCTATAGTAGAAGCTGATGGGGTTAAAGCTGTTGATACAGCAGATGATGCCAATGCTGCCTGTGCTGTCAAAATGGCAGATGGGGCAACTGGTGCTGCTGGTGCAGTTGTCACAACTGATGTAGCTGCGTTGTAAATGAAGCAAGTGCTGTAGAAGATGCTGATGGCGCTGAAGTTGTGGGCACAGCAGAGGACGCCAACGCTGCCGCTACTCTCAACGTGGCAGATGGAGCAGCTCGTGCTGCTTGTGTATTTGTCACAACTGATACAGCTGGTGTTGTAAAAGAAGCAGGTGCTGCTGAAGAGGCTGATGCTACTGAAGCTCTAGATGTAGTAGATGACGCCAATGCTGTCGTTGTTGTTGACGTGACAGATGGAGCAGCTACTATTGCTAGTGTAGCTGTCACAGCTCATGCAGCTGGTATTGTGGATGATGCGGAAAGCGTGGATGTGGATAGTGTGGATAAGATAGATATTTCAAGTGCTACTGAAGATGGAGAAGTTGTAATGGATCCCATCAATGCTAATGCTGCTGATGCCATAGATGTTGCAGAGGACGCTGATGTTGGTGATGTACTAGATACAACAGATGGGGTAGCAGGTGCAACTGGTGCAGTTCTTGTAGCTGATGCGGTTGAAAGTGAAGATGATGTGGAAAGTGTGGATGTAGATAAGTTGGATGCAGCTGATACTGCCTTTGCTAATGGACCTGCTCCAACTGATGCAGCACTAGGTTCTCCTGCTCCATCCTCGGTGCTCACTGTGAAAGGCAATGTGGAAGTGGACAGATGCACACACCCTCCCTCGACCAGTGTAAGGACAGAAGCTGGTGGAGATGAAGACGTCCAAAAGACGAGACAGAAATGGCGTGCTGGGTATCAAAGACGTCCTCAAGCAAGAGGCTGACTGGGGGAGGATGTAGCGAGTGTCTCAACCATCGGGGGTTTGATACTAATGGAGCATAGGATGGAGAGAATAGCCGCGGACTGAGATGGAAGGTCCAATGAAGTTGGATAAGGTCCCTCCAACGAAGATGAAGGAGATGAAGACGATGAAGACAACAGTGGATAGGAAGAATTGATCGGATCCAAAAAGAGGTGGTCCTGGATTTGCTACATCATCTATTGCAGACTCTGGAGCTCAGTGTACAGGTCTGCCAAAGTGCCGGTGAGGGAACTGGACAAATGAGGTAGTTCCGCCTGCTGTGGAGTGTGGGGAGATGCACGAGGCTGGAGCCAGGGTGGATTCCACTCACTGGGACGCCGACGACACTGTTGCCAACCGTGGCGTCCATCTCCATAGAAGTGGCAAGCAAATCCACGGAGACGTGGATTCTGGTGTGGAAGGAGGACATGACTCATTTGAGGATTCTGTGAGGGGGGATGGAGAATGCCATGTCCCAGTGGTGTAGAGACTAACCACGGGAGCGGCTGAAGAAGTGTATTGCGAAAAGGTGGAGTTGGCGGCAACGTATCAACCCCTGAAGGCAGCTGATGATGGGGATGAGCGTGAAGAACGCTGTCTCTCGGTGGTGAACATAAGGACAACGGAGAAGGCTGGCCAGATGGTGGAAGCGGTCCGGTCACTACGCTGTCAGGCTGATGACATGGATAGGAGTGTAGAGCACCGGCTCCGGTCAGACTACAAGCCAATCATAGAGGAGACTGGCCAGGATACCCATGAGAGGGTGATGCCACAGGATGGGTCAGCATGCCGATAGGCTGACGACAAGGTGCAGCAAGAGGAACACTCCCTCCTTATGATGTAGAAACCAACCATAGGAGTTTCTAGCTAGCAACACCATGAGGTGTTGGTGTCGGCAGTAGGATCACTGTGTCCGGAGACAGCAGGTGATGAGAATGAGCGTAGAAGAGGATGCCACCTGGTGGCGTAGAAACTGACCACAGGAGCACATGGCCGGGGACACCACACGAAAGTGGTCCCGGCTGCGGCCTCAGCATGTCAGAGGGTCACAGATGAAAAAGATGAGAGTGCAGAACACTAGCACTAGATGGTGGCAAAATCGTCAATGTGAGGTAAGAGCCACAAGGTTGTCCTGGCCGCGACATCATCAAGCCAAGAGGTATGGTGCGAGGTAGGAATGATGTATCCGCTAATCCTCCTTTGTATAGGAAACTGAGTAGAAGAGTGTGGGGAGGGTGAGAGGAGCTAGAGCAGTCTGTAGGTGGTGAAGAGGCCTAGGGACAAGAGCGAAGAGTATGTTAGACTCAAAGACTACAACTGTAATGCATGTGAGATGTGTGTAAGCTGAAATGAGGTTAGAATGAAATGAAATTGAATGAAACAAATGCAAGGATAGGGAGGAAAGCGATTCTGCCCTATTTGTGGTCTTTGAAGAGGAAAGAAATGAAGATTTTTTATGCTACAGAAAACATCCAAAAATGCCCCCGGGGTAATCAAGCACCCAGGCTGTCTTGATTGCCCTTTTTTTCAGGTCAGAAGGCCGGCTCAAATCTGGCTGATGCCGCTTGCCACCTTGCCACCTGTGGCAAGGTGGCAAGTGAGTGATGGCGAGGAGGCACGAGTTCACACACACGACCGCCGTCGAACGTAGATGCGATGGCACAAATGCAAAGGCTGTTGACGCGATGATGTAAGCCGGAAGCAAGGACAGACACAAAGATGCAAACGTAACGACTGCTGATGCGATGACGTCAGACACGGGTTTGCAGCAGCTGCAGTAACAATGATGATTCTTCCACAATACAACTGTGCTTCCAAAGCAAGTGCGGCTGCCACTGCACAATGCTATGAATGCTGCTGTTTACTGTAGTTGCTAATGCTTGCTGCCTCTACTGTTGATGCTGCTCCTATGCACTGTAGCTGTTGTGAAGATCTGCAATGCTGCTGCGGCAGCTTGCCGCTTACGTTTGCAGGTTGCTGCTACCTTGCGCTAACTATGCAAAAGACTCCTAGCACGCAGTGCAAATACATGTGGAAGCTGTTGCTCAGCAATCTTGCTACAATTTATTTGCATGTGACTGCCACACAGCTACTACTGCTATGGTTGCAACTGCTCTTTACCTACGGGAATGTTTGCCGGCTTTTCTTTCTTTGTCTGCACACGACTGCAAGTGGGGATTCCACGTTGTAGCCATGCTGCTTGTCTATGGCTGCCTCACTTCTTGCACCCGGCTTCTGGCCACTGGCGCTACCATGTTGCTTGCATGCTACTTGGCTGCTGCTGCTGCTTGCGAGGTACTTGGCTGGCAGCCTGGCCATTTGGATTCTCCTACCAGAGGGAGTGTGGCTGTTGAGTGGAGTGGTTGGTCAACTGTTGTTGCCGCATTGGGTGCTGTTGCTTCCCTCGCTCATATAGCAGCCTCAGCAGCACCCGGTGGACTATCAATGCACATGAAATCTAGTATTTACTTTGGAGCCATCCATGCTGCTGTCGGTGACATGCTTGCGGCTCTCACAAGCTCTTGTTCTGTGGCGCCACGTGCCGCACCTCAGCTGCATTTCAGATCGTTACTGCTCCTTTGTTTCTCAAACGGCCCCCTCGTGCTCTAATACCATGGTAAAGTTGATCTAGGGCATACAGACCCGTGCTAGACAGCACACGAGCTCTAGTGGTGAACAAGAGAATGGCAAAGCCACAATTCGGCTAACTCTGGAATGCGTACATTAATGAACTAGGAGAGAGGACAATGAGCCCTACTGATAGCTTATGTACTAGGAACGCCGGCTAGCGCCTTCACCCCGCCATCCACGTTGTTCCAAAAGGCACACACGAAGAATACACATGTCACAGAACATGAAACCACGCAATGGAGGTCTCCCGGGGAACCGGAACAGTCAACCGTGTGCCCGGGTCTTGACTGAAGGGAAAAAAGGGAGTGTACCCCGAACACTTCTAGACTCTACGATGACACACTAGCATCACCGGCTAGCTAGGCTAGGCAATTTTAGGCCTCCCAAGACGCTGGAACATGTAACCGTGCATCCGGGTCTCAACCACGTGCAAACTACACATGTCTAACAAAGGGTAAAAATAAGACTAGATCAATCGGTGTTGGGTCTCCCGAGGTATCAGTACAAACTACCATGTACGCAAGTCTCAACCAGAGAAGGAGTGCCCAACATGTCAGAGAGTATGTGGTGAATTTCCATGGGGTCTCTCGGAGCACTAGCACAAACCAATGAATTCCCAAGTCTCGACCACCAAGAAAACTCTATCAAACATGTGTGGATGACCTCAACGGCTAGAATGCACCATACGTGCCACACAAGGAGTGATGTAGCTATTGCCAACGATGCGTTGCCGGCATTCCAAGTAGCATCGCCATGTATTGAATGCGTGCACGACTGTGCACCACATAATTGAGTTCCGGCTCGTGTAGTTTCTCGACATGTACGCGACAAGTTCTCCACCGCTATTGTCTTGGAGGAGAACGGCTCCCATGGCTCGACCGAATGCATCGGTGGCCATGATGTAGTCCACTGTTGGATCCACCAATCGTAAGGTGGGCACCGAGGTTAGAGCATTTCTCAAAGAGTTGAACACTTCTTGTACACTATCACACCAATTCGACTCTGTTGCTTCCCAGGAGAGATTGAAGAGGGACGCTGACACCCGGGCGTAATCATTTACGAATCATCGATGGTAATTACAAAAGCCAAAAACACCTCGACATCCCAAATATTTTTAGCACCGGCCAATCAGTGACCGCCTCCACTTTTCCTGGTCCATGGTGATCCGTCTGTTTCCGATGATGTGGGTCTAAATCTTGATCAAACAGTGACCAAAGCTGCACTTTGAGGGTTTTTCAAAAAACGTCTCTCTTTGTAAAGCCTCAAAAACTTTACAGAGATGTCCATTGTGCTCCTTTGGGGTGCGACTGTACACCAAGATGTCAACTACATACATGACGACAAAGTCATCGAAGTATAGTCACAAAATGTTGTTCATCGCAGCCATTAGTATTATGGGGGTGTTCGTGACTCCTACCGGCATGACCGTGAACTCAAATAGTTCATATCTGGTGCAAAATGCAGTCTTCTCAATGTCCTTATTTGATATGCATAACTCATTACCCTACTACTGGCTTTATTTAGATAGAAATCAATTACCCTGGGGCTCAACCCTGTTGCATAATTAGGTTCCCCCCTTGTAGCCAGTGTGTAGAAATTCCTTGCAAAGTAATTTCTGAGAATAAATGGCCTTGATTCATGCTCGCACGAAGCTCTTAAAGATGGAGAAGCTAGCACAGCATACCCTAATAACTTGATTATGGTCATTAGCATACACCTTTGACACAGTCTCGTGAACATTTCTGAATTTAAGAGACCCATAACTCCTAACTTTAGGTCTTGTAGCTAGTTTGTGAAAGTTCAGCCCCGATTGTTTGAAATGAACCCAAAAAAAATCGTCCGCAAATGACTATCTGAATTTAGACGCCAGTACGGTATAACCGTTGCGTAGGTCGAATCTTCAAGAAACTTTGGCCCCATGGAGTTTGTCCAAAAGTTCATTCGCTTGCGAGAGGAGGTAGCGGTTCATGATGGTGATGTTGTTCATCGCTCGGTAGTCCACGCACATCCGCATCTCTCTTGTATTCTTTTTCACAAAAAGTACTAGTTTTACATAGGATGACGTGGAGGGTCGTCTAAACCCCTCCTTGGGCAACTCGTACAGCTGCTTCTTTAGTTCAATTTTCTCATGATCGCTCATCCAATAGATCCCTTTTGCTGTTGGTCAACTGCATGATTTCAGGTCTATCTGATGGTCGATATTGCATTGTGGTGCTAGCTCTCGGGGTACTTCGTCTGGAAAAACCCCTTCAAACTATTTGATGAGCCTCGCAAACTCTTACAGTATTGTAGGGAACTCCTCGGGTGTCGAGGTCGTCGGTGTTGCTTCCGGAGCTGCAATTTCTTTTGCTTCTCCTTCTTCCCGGTGTAATATCAAGGATTGAGCTCCGTGTTTCAGGTCTCACTTGGACGAGTCTGCACATATTGGTTGGCTTTTTTGGTTGTCGCAACTTCCTCTTTTGCTTCCATGTCTGCTGCTTCCCGTACCTGCCACTGCATCATGGGTTGCTCTACCAGGCAGGTGTTGTTTTCTGCCATTAATGCTGACGTAGACTGGCTCGTTTCTCTAGTCTACCTGCAGATTATGCTGGTATAGGAAATCTCGCCCGAGGATGATTTTGTGATCTCCAAGTTGTGGCCAGAGTGATTCGCAAAGTTGACAGATCTGCGGTCTTTTGTCGACGGTTTTTCCTCTAAAACTCGTAGATTGGTCTGCAAACCCTGCTTCTCAACAATATCCTTGCTTACAAAACTATGAGAAGCTCCTCCATCTAGTAGTGTTGGTACCATTTTGCAACTTTTGCAACACCTCGGTTGCACTTAAAGTGATATCGCTGGTTGGTCTTCCTCATACGCCTGGTTGAACATTCCAATCCAAGGAACCCTAGTCTTCAGTGACGTGAACGCTCAGATGGAAAACCGGTCGACGTAGATTTTTCTGACCAGACACGAGCCTCCACGTCTACTCCTACCCTTTGCCGTTTCCTGGCTCCTCATTTTTTCCTCTGCGACCCCCCCTCCCCCCTTTTGGCGTGTTGTTGCCGCTTTCGGCATTCGCGTGAAATATGACCTTGCCAAGAGAGCCGTTAATCATGCTGATCGACGGCGTTGCTCTCCATCAGAGACGAGGTCTCCGCTGACAGTAGTTTTCCTCTACCACGATAAGGATTGTGGCTTGGGGGTTGCGAGCCGTTAGATTCCTACATCCGAGCGTTGAGTTTTTCGCTGTCGATGTGGTTGGCTGCTACTATCATTCATGGAAGGTCATCTTGGATGCCCAAAATGGTTATTCCTCGCCAAATATCCCGCTTCAAGCCGTTGTAGTACAAACATAGTTTGTTAGGGGCGAGATCGTTGCCGGTGATGATTTCGTGGAAAAGTTATGTGTATTTTGCCATGTTGGACTCCTAACATACACGTTGGAGTATGTGACGTGCGTCAAGTTTCTCATTCAGCTTCCCAACTCAAGCGATCATGGCACGCGTCAAGTCACTACAAGTTTCCGGTGGCGTGAGAAAGTCGTGCCACGTCGGATTGATCAGCTCGAGAGGTAATACACCTACGATTGACCATGTGAGACCGATCGCGAGCGCTGTTGATACAGCGCCGCCGGTCTCCTGCTATCATTGGATGGTCTTTCGATTGGATCACCAACTCAAAGCCATACCACGCAGAAGCAAGGTTGCGAGGTCAATCTTCTTCTTGTCGTTGTTGACCGCAACAGCGGTGAAGAATACCTCCAAACTCGTCAGTCACATCCTGACTGTCATTCCCTTGGGCTTTAGGACTACAAGTCAAATTTGGGGTTCACTCGGGAGTTGCAAATTTCTCTCAGTGAACACTGATTTTCACGCACAAGAAACTTGATGCTCCTCAATCATTGTGTTGAGTTGTTGGAGCACATGGGTGTCGAGGCTCTCCAATCCCAACAGTTTCTGGTACAAGTCTACCTTGATTCGCACATGTCGGCCAGTGCCTCCCATCGTAAAAGGTATTGTTCCAGCAGGCTACGGCAGAGGCGAAGGGTTTGCTGAGCCCAAGGGGTCCATTACCAGATTGGCCGTCGGATTCTTCGGTGTTGCACCATTCACCGCAAAGGTTATTGCAGTCGCCTAGTTTGCCAAGAGAGCATCATTGTTCACATGTTGTTGATCCTCTGTCACGAGTACTCGCCGGGGACTGCTTCTCATCGTCGGATACACTTGCTCTGTTCACTATTGTAGTCACAAAGTCTGCGATCTTCTTAATGTTGGGGATGCACTGAGAACTCGTGTGAGGTTGTCGTCAGGAAGTTAATGTATTGGTTGTCCTTCCAATATCGTTGCGCTCTGATACCAAGTGTTACGGCGAGCGGAACATAGGTGGTTCATGCAGATGAGGCATTAGAAGAAAGACAATTCAGGTGTTTTGGGACAAATGGATAATTTGTATAAGCAGTAAGTGTACTTTGATGACAAGTGTTGAGTGATTCGAGCACCTATCCACAATGCCGATAGTGAGAATGAGGCATGAAATGGGCCATTGGCATTCGAGGCAAGCAGCGCGTGCGAAGTCGCGCCATGAGTGGTGGATTCCAGAAGCTCTGCCAAAAAGTTTCAAGAATATCTCGACGCTTCTTTATAAGAGTCGAGCGTCGTGGAAAAGTAGATTGAAGGATATCGAAACATCGATATGGTTTACGACACTGGTGTTCGACGATTGTGAAAAGTGGTCAAAGTTGTCGGAAACTTCTGGAGTGGGACATTGGAGGTCTGGGCAGGTCAAAAAGCCCTCGGTTGAATGACGGAAAAAATTCAGGAAGTTTCCGTGTGGTCGGCCATGAACGTTAGAACAAAAAAGCCCGCTCGCGAGTTTTAGGGACTCCTGTACATCAGGGACGTAACATTGTTCTCATTATCAGCATTGTTTACCGTCTTACCACCTAAAATTGCAACATAAATAGTTATGATGCAGTTTCACAATGGGAAAATGCTCCTTGTATCTCGGTCCACAACGGTTACAAATCACATGGATTTTTGGGTATGAATAATGGCACACAGAAAAATCTTCCACGACATTGTTTGAATTTCTTTGGCAGAGTGTTGGCTCAGGAATCAAGCAAGGGCAGAGGTCAATGAGTGTTCGCACTCGTTGACCTTGTTGAAATCAATGAGAAGTTGCGCAACAGCCGGTGTGTGTGCCGTTGCGCACTCGCTTGTGCACGGCCGTGGTGCGCTCTCGCTAGCTTGCAAGAGCGCACAACAGCAAGTGTTTGAATGGAATGAAGCACAACACTTAGGGTTTTTCCAACAGTTTTATACAGAAGGGCAATTACAAACAAAAAAAATAGGTCTAGAGATATTCCTTGTCGTTGGGCAGGGTGGAGTCGGCGAGAAAAGCACCATGGGTGACGCTTCGGTGCAGCACCATAAACTGAAGTTCAAGAGAGAAGATATCATCATAGCTACACTTGCTCCACGAGGCTATGATGGAGGACTGCATGTCCTTCAATCTGAACCAACTCTCTAGCATCTACCCCAAGAGATCAGAAGCCAAACCGCAAGTCTTCCTTTGACACCTCTGTCATCCACTCTGAGATTTTTTCTGTTTTGTACGCTTTGAAGGGACATTTAAGGCCCACATCCACGGGCTGCACCTTGGATGTGCACCCTGCGGGGATATAAGCTGGGATGACGTAGGGAAAGGTTTCGTGCAGCCAAGTCCGCAATGCGTCCATGCATTGCGGACGCCATACGTCAAGAAAGACGACGCATGGCTCTTTGCCAAAGACCTTTCCCTCCATGGTGCACTTTGACTTGTGAAATAGGTTCCGGTACCACTCCCTCGTTGTCAGTTCATCAGCCCAAGGATTTGTAGTTTGCATGAGATGCCACTCCGAGTTCCGTGCCGTGTCAGCGTTTGCGCCACGCGGAAGGACGTTGGAGGTCATGCCGGTAAAAATGACCTGCAGGTTGCATGGAAATGATTGTTAGATGCCGGGTGTACGGTATAGTACAGTTTGAAAACAAGGAAATAATATTTGCATGAACACACACCTACATGGGGATCATGTCCCAGTCCATGGAAGTGGCGACGACGCGGTGAGTTGCTGCTGGTTGTCGATGCCAATCACGGCCACCTCCTTGCTCCCCGTTGGCATCCGTATCTTGTTTCGTGATGGGACAATCATCACCCCGATGTAGTCTGTGTTAACCAGGAAGGCCTAGTTCACGTTATAGGCAGCTACGATGCCCGCCAAGCGGACCATCATGTTGCTCCCAATTGATGGGGACTTTTTGCGCCGCGGTTAACCGGGCACGCCATGACCATCTGAGGTCTTTGCCATGAAATCATGCACCCACATCCATCCAAACGCAATCACTCAACTCCTAAAGGATAACTCTCTTAGACGATGCCTTGCATGACGGATTGTGTGGTGAGGGAGGAGATGGGCACACCGTTGGAGCGGAGGCGTTGAAGCTCCTCCACGGCCTCCTCCACCATGATGGGGTGCCGTTCACGAAAACCATGTCAACCACGAACACCCAAAGGGAGTGCCGCATTTGAAGCACCTTCCGGGATGGGCTCGTAAGGAGCCCTCTCGGTGACATCCAGGATGTACATGTGCAGGTTGAGAGTTCCTTGCACATACCACCCAAACAAGGTGCTCTTTGCAAGCTTGACATACTCGCAGTAGCCGCCGTGTCCGCACCAAACGCGTTGGAGATGCTTGATGGGCGCGGGGATGCTCTCCCTTTTGATGATGGTGGCGTTAATGCACGTGAAGTAGCCACGGCCCACCCAATTTGTGTAGCCACCAGCGCGCTTACAAGACGAGGACGAGGACGATACGCTTATAGAGCTTGGCGGGTTGCTCACCGAAGCATCCACATTGTCCGAGGACAAGTGAGCGATTTGGATGCTAGGTGACGCCGGCTCCACTGCCGCACCAAGGACGCCTTGGTGGGCCGGCTTCTTGCGAGGGAGGCCAGGCTTGTGCATGAAGACAGGCTTCTGTGGTGCAAAATGTGCCGCGTCGCGCTGAAGTTCAGCAAGGCGTTCTTCATGGGTGCACTTGGCGAAGTACGCAATCATAGTGTTCGACTCTATGTTATGTGGGAGCGACTGATAGTGAAGGTGTATGTGGGACAAAAAGTACAAAATAAAGTGACCTACAAGCCCCTCAAGCAGTACGCCGAGTGCTCTTGATGGCTCCCGCTGAGAAAGCGCGCTTCCGTTATGCCATCCCCTCACAAAGGTGGACTGACGGAAGCGTGTTTGCTTGGAGCACAGCAATCCGCCAGGCAAACTCAAGCGCAAACGGTGCTTGGACATTGATGGCGTCCAAGCACAGTGGACCGTGGATTTTCTTGCTCAAGTTCGAGTAAGCAAATACCAAACGCTCAAGTGGTAATATGTGTCACCAAACGGTCCAAATTCAAACAAGCTGTGGTCGAATTCAATTGTAGGTTTCTCTATCACCCCATGAACCAGAACGGTACACAACTTGTTCCCGGGTGGTCACATTACCTTAAAACAAAACCCTGGTAAATAGTGGTGCGACGCACTTGACACTTGTCATCGAAGTACCCCTACCGCTTAATACAAACTATCTATTTGTCCCAAACACCTGAATCTTCCTTTGTCCCGCACCTCATCCTTGGGAACCACCCACATTTCGCTCGGCGTAACAGACCCACGGTGTTACGTTCTTGAAGGCTTGAACATGTTAAGCAAGTTGTAAAAATTTGTTGACAGAATTGTTGCAGATTGTATTGATCTTATAATAATATTCAGCAGAATTTTCAAATGTGGTAGAAATATGGACAAGACCTTTGATATTCTCTAAAACCCTTGATTTTGAAGCAAAGTTTGTGGAAGCAGTATGTCCGAATGATGCATCCCACACGTCGTTTGGTCGGAGAACCCAAGAAACCAACGATGCCCCATTATTATTTTTTTTTTTTTTTTAAATACACTTGGATTTGAAGTTCATGTGCTGCATACTAGAAGTAAACCGTGTGTCCCATTTCCCTAACTATGTTTCCTCTTTAAAAACACTACCTTTGAATCACCTTATTTCCTCCTGGTGTTACACGTTTCTGTTCAATGTCATTTCAAAACCTATTGTGCAACATGTCTACTGCTTTTAACCAGCCAAAGTTTTGACGGTTGGGCAGAAAACAATCTCATTTTGGCCGTCGCAGTTACAACAAAGGAACCAAAAATAATTTCATTTTGGGAGGTGGTTCAGTGTCCTAGCTCTCCACCTTCCCTCCTTGCGCGTGACGAGTATCGACTTACAGTCAGCACTGACACTGCATATTCCAACTTACTTGAGTTCGTGTTGGTCAGAGAGCTTTCTTACCGCATCCAACCTCTCGCTGGGTCCTCATTTCACGACTTAGGAAATCCACTGTGGACACAGTAGCACGACTTTGGCGAGAATCTGATTGACGCCCTGCGCGGCGCGGGGAAATCGGCAGCCAATGGATGCCACGGGCATCCTTAGGTGCAAGGGACGCTTTCGGTGGAGGCGTTTGGTGGCTTTCTCGAGAAAACATCTGCCACAATTTGGACAGTGGCAAGTTTGAAAAATGCGCCTCCAAACCCGTTTCCCCAAGTTGGATCTTGGACCAGAGGGCAGTCTCAAGACTGATATATAGAGATTAAAAAAGTTTGCGCTGATCGGGCGTCCAAACTTTTTCCCAACGGTGGATCTTGGACCAGCTGTGGTGGCACCACTGTTTGCAGTCTGCGGTTGTCTCCAGGCTCTCTATCCTTGCTTCCCTCATCCTTTCTCTTGCCCAATTGCTCACTGGCCACGTATGCAGTTGCGGTGCGGGGCGACCTCGCAGCGGCCGCATCGACCAGGCCGTCCATGAATAGGCTTCCGACCGATAGCTTGTCAGTAGTTTACCCCTCAATTTCAGAAGGTACTCATCAACTCTCCAGTTCGGACATCTGTTCCACACGAAACTTGGTCGACATGGCCAACCGCCCTCTCCTCGTCGCGGCTGCGGTGCTCATTCTGTCCCTTGCCGGTGAGTGCGACGACGTCTCCTCGCCCACCGTCACAACCTGTCTGTCCTGCGAACACCGTCCTCCTGATACGGACAGTTTCGCGTGCTTTGTGTGACAGTGGTCGAGGGCGCTTCGTACAAGATGAAGATTGTTGGCTATGAAGATGGGATGGGCGCCAAGACGGTAAGGCAGTCGCATTCTTCCACGTCGTCGCTGCTACTGGTCGACCCTCGACAGTGACCACGCTATCTGTCCCGTTCCGCAGCCTGCGCGTGGACAGCGGTCCGACCCTTTCGTTCATTGCAGTTCCAGCCTGAGAGGCTTTTTGCGTCGTCGTCGTTGCATTGCATTGCAGTCGTTTTATTCGAAGAGCGGGAAGGCAGTGACAGGCACTCCAACCGCGGGCGACACGTTTGTGTGGCTGTGGACCTTCCGCAGCACTTCCATGGCCAAGGTAACACAACCTTTTGCTGCCAGCCGAGTGCAACATCGTTTCCCCACAGCAAGCTCACACCCCGCCGAATTCGCTACGGAGGATTCGATCGCGCACGAGCAAAGGCGAGATACTTTGTAACGCGACATTCCCTAAAGTCGTTGGGTTGAGTCGTGCGCATTGCCGCAGATTGGGACGGTCACTGGCACCTGCCTGTACACAACGTCGACCATCAACATTTGCACCATCACTTACCGCTTCTCCGGTGGAAGCATCACTGTGACTGGTGAGTGGCGGAAAAAGTGTCCCGTCGATTCCATCATAGATTCCTCGTCTGCCACACAGCGTCAGAGAAACTAGAGAATGCGGTCAGGTGCTCGGAAGTGAAAAAACTAGTCGCCTCCTCAAAGTTTGAGGAGGCGACTAGTTTGAGGCTCAAACTCATTGAGGACGACACCCCCCCCCCCCCCCCTTCCCCTAACTCCCTGCTACGCACAAATGCGTCGTCGGTCTGCACTTGTACGCCTGCAACCCTGCAGGTGAACAGAACGACAAGATGAAGGTGAACGAATTCGCAATTGCTGGCGGCACTGGCAAGTACGCTGGGGCAGAGGGTTACCTCAAATCCACCACCATCAGCATGATGCCCGGCAAGCAGAAATACAAGGACGAGTTCTACCTCATGTGAAGCCACCTTCGACGTGAGGGGAGAATTTGAGCGACGAGGGAAGGAAGTTTGGTGAAAGCCGCTAAACAACAATGTTAATGTTATGGTGGGACTTGATAGCTGTCTGCAAACACGTCCTCATGTGGGGATGATCTGAAATGTGATGGGGTAGGGAGATTTCTCATGAATAAATCTGCCTCTCCGTTTCCATTTGCCCCCCCAAACCCCCCCCCTTCTGAACAAAGTACACTTGTGAGGCGTACACTTCTGTGCTACGAGCAACTGAACAGCAAAAGAAAGCCCTCCCTGTCGCATTCACAACACGACATTCCTGTATAGTTGATGACAATGATTTGCCAAAACGAGAAGGATGTAAAGGTGCCTTTCTCATCTGAACTCGTGAAGATGAAGCACAGTTAGCGTGCCACTCACTGACTCACTCAGCTGTAAAGCGCTCACTTCAGTGATTGCTCTTGCAGTTGATGCTGATTACTTGCATTCAGTAACACATGACGGGAAAAAGTACGTGTGAGAGACAGGTGTATGTCTCTGTCCACCCATTGCAGTATGTTTGTGATATGACTGCACACCCCTGGTAACCTTGCATCAAAACTGTCATCGTCAGTTTCTCGGTTGTCACCCGGTGTCCAGGTGGCCTCTTCAGTCCCGACTGGCATACCTGGTCCAGTGCATCTGTCAGTCCCCACTGGCACACCTGGTCTTGTGCATGCTTCAGTCCCTAGTGGCACACCTGATCTGGTGCCTGCGTCAG
>SZWC01015152.1:14523-50024 GCA_023375785.1 Penium margaritaceum
CTCATCCTGCTGGCTTCACAGGTCCTCAATGGTCCTCAAACACCGAAAACGGTGTTCGTTTGAAGCCAGGGCAAGCTCATGCCGACGGGGAGGTAGTGGCTGACGCGATTTTTGTCCGCGGCTCCTCCACGTCCGTGCGGCTTCTAGGAAGTTGCACGGACAGGGGCAGTGGTGGCGCACACTGCTGTTGTTGTTGCTGCTGCTGCTGCTACCGTCGAGCTTGATGGCAATGGCCTCAAGCCACTTTGGCGGCTACTATTGCTGATGTTTCTTATGACGCCGCCGATGTTGCTGCTGCTGCTGCTGCTGTGGTCAAAACTGCCAACACTGTTGCTGCGCTGCTGGACAGCTGCTATGGCGCTGCTTTGCTGGTGTGCTGCTACACTGCTGCACCCCACCTGCATGACTCCTCTGTCGTGCAGGTGTTGTGGCCTACGCCTTGCAATGGTGCAGGTTGGTGGGTCCTCCCAGGACCTGTCGCTGCTGCTGTGTGCTGTTGCCGCTGCTGCTGCTCACTGCTGCTACGACTGCTGCATCTCTGCTGTGCAGCACAACAAGCTCTGGCTTGTTGCTCTGATACCATGAGAAGTTTCCTAGAACCTTCCTAACCACTTGCCGCGACACTAGGCGTCAGCGCCAGGTCAGCGTGTGACAACAGTCACAAGTTAGAGACAAAACTGCAAGGGTCTGGGTTGGGACACGAACAGAGTGTCAGGAAACTCAAACTGAATANCAGGTTGGTGGGTCCTCCCAGGACCTGTCGCTGCTGCTGTGTGCTGTTGCCGCTGCTGCTGCTCACTGCTGCTGCGATTGCTGCATCTCTGCTGTGCAGCACAACAAGCTCTGGCTTGTTGCTCTGATACCATGAGAAGTTTCCTAGAACCTTCCTAACCACTTGCCGCGACACTAGGCGTCAGCGCCAGGTCAGCGTGTGACAACAGTCACAAGTTAGAGACAAAACTGCAAGGGTCTGGGTTGGGACACGAGCAGAGTGTCAGGAAACTCAAACTGAATATAATTGCAGAGAGAAATAAAAAATGACAGGTCCAAGGCATAAATACCTGCCGCGGCGCACGGCGGGTGTCGCACGCGGCAGTCCAAGAGCTGTCCTAAAAACCGGCCCAAAACCACTGTTTTGGCCGTAACTCTGCGCACATATGTCAGAATGCTACGCCGTCTGAACCTAGACGTGCAAGATCAAAAGACGGACGCTACGACTGGTCACATGCATGCCTCCATCATCAGACGGTGGACATACAATGCAAAAACATGCAAATAGGGCTCATGGCCAGTCTGCCGAAAGACGCCTGCAAGCTGTAGAGAAGACAGCAAAGAGTCCCGGCAGCATCTGGGGCTCTAGAACGGTAGTCGGCCAGCTCCAAGCCGGTAGACTGCTGCCATTCGTCACACCGGTGTCACTAGGGCCCGCCTCAGGGATCTGCACGAGTATGGACATGGCCGAGTGGTCACAGTAATCTGTACAAGAACGTCACAAATCACAACAGAGGGGGGACATGACACTTGCATGCAAGCACAGGCCATAGACGCAGGTGTAGAGAACGTAGTCAAGGGCCCTCTAATAGATATGTGGCCAGAGGTAAGGGGCTTTCTATAACCAGTAAACCCATGCTCTTATGAAGTCATGGCAACACAGCGAATCCAATGCCACACATGGTACGGGACCCCGATCAGTGCAAAGTGTGATAGGAAGAGAGTAACTGTTTGTGTTCGGCTTTGACTTGAAAGTGACTTCCTGACCACTGTTCGTCTCGATGGCTTATGGAATTGACGCCCAACTCCCATGCAGGCACACGGCATGTTTCTCAGTTGCTCCGACAGGTTTCGGCTCACCTCTCGAGCCCTTGTGTGATCACCAGATTTTCTCAGTGGCCGACCACCTAGGGCGCTTTTTCAGCCGCACATTGCTTTGCCTTTTCGTAACTCAATCATGGAGGGCTTACTGTTCTAGTTCCGCTGCTTTTTTTGGTTTTGTCATTTGATGTGTTGCAGTGGGTGCGGGAGTCTGCGAGAGCATCTGGTTGTGCCGACTCATGTAGCAGCTCTGCCAGCCTATTCGTTGCATCACGCTTCACTGTGACAACAAAGCACGCGCCGCATCGCTGAGCACAATGGCATGCATCACATCCGCACAAAGCACATCAACACCGAGCATCATTTTGTGTGTTTGCGCTGTTGGTCTTCACGCATCTCCCACTGTGCTCTGTTGTGTCCTCCCTGATAGAAATGCAGGCACCTTCGTAAGTGTAGGAAGGCTCAGGCCACGTGGAAGCAAGAAAGCATGGGGGACGTTAAGAAACGTTGACATCCATGGCGTGAAATCACGCAGAGTCACGGATCAGAGTGAAGAACGCAACTCAAAAAGTCAGTAACCGCGAGTAACAGGCTCACGTAGTCATCCACGCCGGGGGAGCAAGCAAGCGTGCAGCAAGCTCAATTTTGCTCGCTCCCTTCGGACCTGTGGTTCGAACTACAACCTGATGCCTGGAATTTCTCACCACGAGTGCTTCCTCAACTACTCAACAACCAAATAGGGCTAGCCGACTACCCACCAACACACATGCTGAACCTGCAAGTGAGCAACATCACGTATGTTTGAGTAGTGAGCGCATGCAGGCTCGGTGATGTTTGCTAGTCTTCTGGCTGAGGAAGGTGGACCGGTGAGAGCATAAGCCAGGAACAAGGACCTCCCTCTTGTCAGTCACTTGCACAGGTGTGGTAGGTGTCCAGCAAGGCCAGAGGTCACAATGTAATACGGATACAGAAACCAACACTCCCCCATGACCCACAGCCGAACTGCACAGAAACTGCCACAGCCACAACAGCGACGTCACGAGTAGTGACACACGACTGTACAGAGACACACGACACACTAACTCAACCCGGAGCATCACGAACACACAACAACCCAACAGCGTGAACTACTGTCTTGAAGACGTTACCGCTCAATGACTTTGTGAGGAAGTCAGCTCGCTGAAGTCTGGTGTCAACCCACACGATTTGGACACCTCCAAGAGCTACACGCTCACGCACAAAATGGTGTTCAACACTGATATGCTTCGTGCGAGTGTGATGCATGCCGTCGTGCTCAGCAATTGCTGTCGTGCTTTGATTGTCACAACGCAGAGTGATGCAGCGAATGGGGACGCGGAACTGTTGCAGCAAGAGATAAAGCCATACACTTTCACACGTGCCTACGCCAAGAGCAACATACTCAGCCTCACTCGAGCTGCGCGCAACACAGCCTTGTTTGCCACTTTTCCACGAGATCGCTGTTCCCCCAACAAGGAAGATGTACCCCGTGCGACTGCGAGCATCCACTTCATGCGCCCAGTCACTGTCAGTGTACCCATCCACAACCACTGATGGTTGTGCTCTGTAACACAGCCCAACTCGGGCCGTCGAGAGAGCATACCTGACGACTTGCAAGGCGGCCTCCATGTGGCGTGACGTGGGGCACTGTGAGAACTGGGCAAGAAAGTTCACAGCAAAGGCAACGTCTGCTTGAGTGGTGGTAGCCAGGTACATCAGAGACCTCATCACTCGTAGGTAATCGGTTACATCGACTGGCTCCCCTAGTTTCGACACATCCAGGGTTTTCGGCAAGCACTGTCCAGCGGGCGTCATTGGTGTGGACGTAGTGGGCACAGATGCAAGGAAGGGAGCGAAACGCTTCTTCAGGCTTCTCATGTAAGCAGCCTAGTGAACGTGTAGAACGCGACGAGCACGGTCACGCTCAATCTCCATGCCCGGAAACACACGGGCCGGACCCAAGTCCTTCATCTTGTATGCAGACTGTAGCAATGACTTCACGGACGCTACCGCCTCTTGACAGGGAGACGCGATCAGTAAGTCATCAACATTGACAAGAATAGCGGCAAACGGCACTGAGATTGGGGTGACAAAGAGCGCAGGGTCGACTGTGCTCCGTCGGTACCCCCCTTTCTCCAGAGTTGAGGTGATCTCCTGATTCCAACATCTTGGCGACTGCTTAAGGCCGTAGAGAGCCTTGCGCTCTCCTGATCTCCAGACTCTATCAGTGCCGTCAGTGAACCCTGGAGGCTGGACCATGTAGATTTCCTCGTCCAATCGCCCGTGTAGGAAGGCGTTATTGACGTCTATTTGCTCGAGTTCCCAGTCATTGTGTGCGACAAGACTGAGGAGAGCTTGAGCAGTGGTGTAGCGTCCGACGGGAGCAAATGTTTCATCGAAATTGACCCCAGGGACTTGGGAGAACCCCTTGGCAGTAAGGCGCGCCTTGTATTTTTCTAGCTTGCCGTTGGGTTTGTACTTTCGCAAGAACACACAGCGAGTGTCAATGGCCTTGCAACCGGGCGGTAGATGGACCAAGTTGTAAACAGCATGGTCGTCTAGAGCCCTCAACTCATCTTGCATGGCATCCTCCCACTGTTGTGAGTCGCGTGCTGCTTGTGCCTGTCTGACTGTGGTGGGATCAGGCGACGGGGGTGATGCTGCAGTGGTGGCCAGACACTCTGCGACACTGCCAAGCACGGCGGCTTCAAGAGCACGCTCATGCTCCGTCACGAGCAGCGTATACCCAAGGGCAGAGCTCGGGTGGACAACCCCTGTGGCCAGGCCTAAGGCATCCATGCCGGTAGGCAGAACTGGCGACTGCTCAGAGGAAGACTGCACCGCTCAGGAGTGGGACGGTGAGACACTCGAAGAGCGAGAGGGGAGGGCCCGGAGGCGGCCACCACGGACAAAGGGTGAGACAGGTGCAGGATCAAGTGGGGCCGCGGGCGCAACCATGGCAGGAGCAGGCGGACTGGGGCCAGTCCAGGGAAGAGAACTGGAGGGCGTCGCAGAGGAGTGAGCAGGAGAGACGGACTCAGAGGAGGTAGGCGAGGAGTGCAGGACAAGAGAAGCCGGAGAGCTGGGCGACAAGGCCTGTGTCGAGGGCACTGGATCGGAAGCCTGGGGACGCGATGAGGGAGAAGGCTGCATAGAAGGGACAGCAGCAGGGACTGCAAGAGAAGCAGAGACAGTAGGACCGAAATCCCCCCGCAACCGAGAGAGTGGCAGCAGGGCGGTAGCGGGCACAGAACGACTCAAGTCGCAGAGAAAGATGGACTCAAAAAACAGGGTGTCACGAGCCTCGACAACCCGCTGGCGCTCCGGATCCCAGAAGCGCCAAGCCTTGGATTGGGCAGAGACAGCAAGAAAGGGACAACGGCGCCCACACGAAGAGAGTTTCTCCTCGCGAAGGTCATCAGGGAGCCAGACAGATGCAATGCTACCCCAAACGCGAGCGAGGCGAAGATCGGCACGAGTGCCGTACCAACGCTCAAACGGAGTGATAGTGTGAGGGAGGGGACCGTGAGGGACGCGGTTCCAGACCCACTTCATGTAACACATTGCCTCGAAGGCAAAGAGGGGGGGAGGCCGGACTCAGACAAGAGAGTGCGGACTCCATCGGCGAGAGTCCAATGCCATCGTTCAGAGACCCCGTTCTGCTGGGGTGTGTAGGGAGCAGAGGTCTCCAAGCACACCGCCTTGGACTTGAGAAGCCGGGCGGTGGGACCAAGGAACTCACCGCCACGGTCACTGCAAAAGACACGCAGGGACCGTTGACACGACCTTTCAACCTGAAGAAGCCAGGTCTCAAGAACTTGACACACATCGCTCTTTTGACGAAGGGCAAAGATCCAACGAGAATGAGAGAAGTCATCGGTCAAACACAGGACATATCGCCCAGCACCCACAAGGAACTCGTGGGGGAGAGGTCCCATGACATCCGTATGGACAAGATCAAGGGGATGAGATGACTAGGACTCAGAAGAGGCAAAGGGAGAGCGATGCATCTTGCCCTGGGCACAGTCAAGACAGTCAGAGGGACAAGGTGACGGAAAGGTAGACGGGGACAGGCCAAGAGCGGGCTGGAGGCGGAGCATGCTGGAGAGAGCATCAATATGGACATGGCCAAGACGGCGGTGTAAGAGCTGAACGTAGCCGGGAGAGAGAGAGAGGGAGCAACATGGGCCAGGGAGGAGCCAACAGAGGAGGCACATGGCGCAAGCAAGGGAACACGATAAAGCTTGCCACACTTGACACCTTGCAGGACAACACAACCAGAGGGATGGAGACAAACAGTGCCAACACCTTGACCGGCTGCGAAGTCCATGCCCTGATCATCTAGAGAAGTCACCGACAGCGGGCTGAGCTCCAAGGAGGGCATGTACAAAACGTCAGGCAAGAGCAGCACGCCATTAGGACCAACAAAACGGACAACACCCACGCCCTGAACAGGGAGTAACTGGCCGGACCCGGTGCGCACAAAGCGAATGGGACCGGCAGGACCCAACGAGACGAAGGAGGCACGGTTAGACGTCATGTGGTGTGTGGCTCCAGAGTCAAGAACCCAGAAGCCACCAGAGACACGAACATGGGGAAGGACACCACACGTGGCGACAGTACCGACAAAAGGAGAAGACGTGGCACAGGTGGTGAGACGATGAGGGAGGACAAAGGAATGCCAATACTCAACCCACGGAACAGACACAGACGGCAACCCAAGAAAATGACCAGGGGGGTCCCCATGAAGAATAGTGTCAGACTGACATTAAAGACCTCTGGCCAGTGCAGACACACTCTCACCTCCCTGATCGTGAAGGTGAAGACAATGCAGAAGGGACTGCTCCAGCTGGCGCTCGCCGTCAACGGACGGCGCAGGGGATGGAGTAGAGGACCACGAGGGCGGAGGGAGCCATGAAGGAGCGAAGTAGGCAGGAGACGGCGGCCCGGCGTAGATGGGTGCACCATACGGCGCCGGCCAGCCCCAAGGGAGCGAGACCGGAGGAGGCGCGGAGAGGACACCGGCTGCGGTGTAGGCCTGGGCGGTGTAGGCCTGGGTAGAGGGGGAACTGGCAGGGCGAGTCGATGCACTAGAGCCGGAACTGGCACTGGTCGAGGAAGAGGTGGTGGAGCCGCTGGAACATGCCCAGTGGACACGCATGGCGCGGGCAAGGCGTAGGTCATCGGGTGGTGCAGGGCACTTCTGAGCGGAGTGCTCGGAAGAGCCGCAGTTCCAGCACACCACCTTGCCGAGGACGCGATATGAGGCGGAGGCAGTGGGTTTCCCCTTACCACCTTTGCCCTTGCCTTGGCCACACCCACGACCCTGAGAAGCAAGGGCCGTGGCTGTGGAGGTCGAAGAGGGCATGGAGATGGAGACGGAGGCGGCGCTGGAGGATGAGGATGTGAAGGCAGTGGTGACAGCTGCAACCCCTTTGACGGCAGAATGATGGAGGCGCTTGTTCTGAAGGCTAGTCCACCAGGCCGCAAGGCGCTCAGCGGTAAAGTCCCAAAGAGCGCCAACACCTGGAGGGGACTATGGAGGCACGGGCTGGGAGGCGAGGCGCTGCAACTTGACGGGCTTGACATTGCGAAGAAGGTCTGACAGCTCGGGAATCAAGCCGTTGACCATCGTAAGCACAGCGGACAACTGGCCGGGTGCAGCAGTATCAAGCTCGCAAAGCAGTTTGAGGCCACGCGTCCAGTACGCATCCGCCGATTCGTCCGCATGCATAAGGAGCGTGTTGAAATGCACGGTGAGCGCACTTTGCGCAGCCTGACCAGTGACGGTGGAACGACGAGGCAGCATGGTGTATGTGCCAACCGGGTCTGCCAGACGCTGAGCGGCAGGGTTAGCATTGTATGTGCCAACGTCATCGACAAGCGTTTCTGGTTCAGCAGCGATAAGAGCGCGAACAATGCGAGCGAACTCGTCAGCAACAGGCGTGAAAGGTGGAACAGCAGGAAAAAAGTACTGCCACAGACGTTCTCCTTGAGCCCAAGCGCTGAGGCAAGTCTCCCAGGACCAGAAGGCTAGGCCGGCGGCAAGGAGAGGAGGTTGGGAGAAAAAATCGTGCTAACGCGGTGTAGAGGCAAGAGCAGCAGCAAGCGGGCTGCCAGGGTCTGCGGCAGCGGCGTCGGCAGCGGTGCTAGCAGCGGAGGGGGTAGAGGATGCACCGGCGGGGATGTTAGAAGAGGAGACAGACGCAGGAGGAAGACGCCTAAGGATGATGGCAGCGACCTCATCAGCAAAAGCAGCGCGGTTGTCATTTGCAACTTTGAGGCGATCTTCTGCCTCGCGTTGAGCCTCGCGAGCGAGGTTCAGCTGGCGCTGCAGCTCAGCAACGACTGACTCGTCGTCACCAGGCATGGTGACAAGTATTGGGCTCTGCCAATTTTTTTTGGCAGAGTTTCCCCCACCCCAGTGGGCGTGGGAAAAATGAGAGTGTCTTCTGCACGTAGGAGAAGTGCTGCAGGACAGCCCACCCCCAGTGAGACACAACAAGCCACCGTAGGGAGGGCAGAGACACAAGACGAACAGCAGAGAGACAAGCAGCCAGGCAGCTTACAAGGCTGCGGGCGGAGGCACTCTGCGTTGAAAAGAGAGGAGAGGGGGTACAGCGACAGTGGAGGATGTAGCCAAGATGGAGACTGTCGCAGCGACTGGAACGACAAGGGCTAAGACACCTGTGATAGATGTAGCACCCAGAGTGGTGAGAACAGCTGCGCAGGAGACAAGGGCGGTGAGGATGCTGGAGACGGCCGATGGAGAAGATGTTGCAGATGTGGCAGCAGCAGTTGTAGAGGTACGGATAGATGATGCGGCTGCGGCCGTGGCAGAGGCTGTTGATGCTGTAGCTGATACAATGGAAGCTGCGGCTGCCGCGACTTGCGTGCCTATGTCAGCAGCTGCTGCAGCAATGGGACCAGCAATTACTGCCGTCTCTGTGTATGCTTCGGTTGCCCTGCCGGCGGATGTAACAGCTGGAGCACGGGCGTCCCTTGCTGCTGCTGCAAACGTAGCTGCGGTTGCGGCTGCAGCGTCTATCACTACGGCCGCCGTGCGTGTGAACCGTCTGAGAGGCCAATGGCGTCCTCCAGAAATGCCGCACACAAGTGGGTGAGAGTAATGGCTTCGGCAGCGGTGTCACGCGGTGGAGAGCTGGGTGGAGAGACGCTTACCGAAGTATGACGCGTTGATCCCTCCGGTTGCGGTGGCGGTGACCCGGATGCGGTGTGGCTGCCTTCGCCACGGCGCGAACGAGAGCGTGAGCGTGAGTGGTGGTGGGCTGATCGTCTCTCGTAGTAACGCGCAAGAGAGAGCGGGCTGGGGGCTTTGAGGGACGCGAGCGTGCCGGACGGCGCCACCAAGTGGCGTTGGTCACGAGGTAGTGAAGACCGGCGGCTGGCCAAAAGCCTCCGCAAAGGGCTTGGGCGCTGCCAGGGGTGTCGCCGTCACCAGCACTTCCGCTGCAACTGCCATAGAGGCCGGTGACCGCTGCGTGAACTGCGGAGAGGAAGGCGCAATAAAGCTGGCGCTACTGCGTGGTGCAACCAAGACGTGGACTGGCTGTGCACCTGCTACCGTGGTGTCCACGGATGCAACCGCAAGAGAGTCTGCAGCTGTCACGGAGAGCAGGGGGCAGTGTCAAAGGGCATCCTAAGATTGTGGCGTTGCGGAGAGAGTCGCATGTTGCCTGTCCGCGAGCGGTGAGACGTTCGCAGGTTGCGCTCGTGCTTGTGAAGAGGGAGCACGGCTGCCGGCAGCAGGAAGGACAGGCACAATGCCTGCTGCTGTTGTGTCGCACGTGCAGATGTGCGGCGGCGGCGGCGGCAGGCGCAATGGCGACGGAGGGGGATGTAAGAGAACGCGCGGGACAGGTAGTATCGTGCCTCTCTAGGGTTTTGCGTGACCGCTCTGATACCAGGAGGAAGGCTCAGGCCACGTGGAAGCAAGAAAGCATGGGGGACGTTAAGAAACATTGACATCCATGGCGTGAAATCACGCAGAGTCGCGGATCAGAGTGAAGAACGCAACTAAAAAAGTCAGTTACCGCGAGTAACAGGCTCATGTAGTCATCCACGCCGGGAGAGCGAGCGAGCGTGCAGCGAGCTCACTTTCGCTTGCTCCCTTCGGACCTGTGGTTTGAACCACAACCTGATGCCTGGAATCTCTCACCCCGAGTGCTTCCTCAACTACTCAACAACCAAGTAGGGCTAGTCGACTACCCACCAACACACATGCTGAACCTGCAAGTGAGCAATATTGCGTATGTTTGAGTAGTGAGCGCATGCAGGCCCGGTGACGTTTGCTAGTCTTCTGGCTGAGGCAGGTGGACCGGCGAGAGCATAAGCCAAGAACAAGGACCTTCCTCTTGTCAGTCACTTGCACAGGTGTGGTAGGTGTGCAGCAAGGCCAGAGGTCACAATGTAGTACTGACACAGAAACCAACACTAACCACTTGCCGTGACACTAGACATCAGCGCTAGGTTAGCGTGTGACACCACTCACAAGTCAGAGGCAAAACTGCAAGGGTCTGGGTAGGAACCAACTGCAAGTGTCAAGAAATTCAAATGAATGAAGTTGCAGAGATTAATCAACAACTGAGGCCTAGACAGCTTATATAGTGTCTCTGACCTAGTGGGCACCCACACATGTGGCGCACTGTGGGAAGTCGAGACTAGTGTGTGTGAGGAAGAGTGACACACTGACGCATGGAGCACCAAGAGTGGCAGGACGCCATGAATCAGGTTTAGCTCAAGGAACAAGGAAAAAGTGACGACTCACAGGCTACAGAGGGGTTAGGTGCGAGCAAGCTGCGGGCAGCGGGGTGACGAACGGGCGGACGGCGAGCCCAGCCTCGCTCGCACCCACGCCACGTGGAACCTGAACCCGGATCTCAACCACTCAATAACTTGCACGCATGCAACCTGTCAAAACCTGAAAACAAACATGGACATGCATCCCAGTCACACTAGGAATCCTAGTGTCAACGATATAACAGGTTATGGAGGCACGTGCTAGAGGTAACTCTGACGCAAGTCTTGTGAGTGTGGCTCTGGATGGTCGGCATGTGCATAATCACGAGCCGGCACCACACGAGTGGTGACGTCAGTGCCAGTGTCACTCCAGCATCAATCACCTGCGTCAGTGAAGTGAGTGTGCAGCGAGGCCAGAGGTCACAACAGATCTATGGGAAACATGCCAACNGACGGCGAGCCCAGCCTCGCTCGCACCCACGCCACGTGGAACCTGAACCCGGATCTCAACCACTCAATAACTTGCACGCATGCAACCTGTCAAAACCTGAAAACAAACATGGACATGCATCCCAGTCACACTAGGAATCCTAGTGTCAACGATATAACAGGTTATGGAGGCACGTGCTAGAGGTAACTCTGACGCAAGTCTTGTGAGTGTGGCTCTGGATGGTCGGCATGTGCATAATCACGAGCCGGCACCACACGAGTGGTGACGTCAGTGCCAGTGTCACTCCAGCATCAATCACCTGCGTCAGTGAAGTGAGTGTGCAGCGAGGCCAGAGGTCACAACAGATCTATGGGAAACATGCCAACACTCCCTGTAATGAGGTGTCTTATTTTTCTGGCATACTTGGGGCTCGTCCAAGTTTTGGAGGTATGCTGGCGATTTTCCAATTTTTGGAAATTGTGCGAGCGGTCGAGCTCACCTCCGATCGACCGCCGATGCGAGGAGGAGGAGGAGGAGCAAGCAAACTCACGCCGGTGTGTGGAGTACGCCGGCGCAAGGGGCTGTTTCCCTTGCAGCTATACGCTCGCGTTCCAAACACGCAACCCGAGGGTTGCACTGGCACCCTCGGCGAGTGGCGTATTGGTGACGCCACCCGCCAAGGGGTTCTCCCCGACGGGAGCTCCAACGACGGATGCGGTCAACGGCTACAGTAAAACCAGTGACTGCGACCGTGCAACGGTCGCAGTTCTCCGATGGCGTGTCCGACACGGTGAACACACTCACCGCCGAGGGCCATACGAGACCAACGTGGCGGCTCGCCGAGAGAGAAGCATGACCGTCGATCTCGATGATCGACGGCCGGGGACTTCTCGCACTAGGTGCAAGCAGGGCACCGAGTTCAGGTGCAAGTATGGCACTTATTACAGGTGCAAGTAGCTTGTTATAGCAAGCTAGGAAAGCAGTAGGCTGAGGCTTGGGCTAGCCAGCCAAATAGTATAAATACCCTGTACTCACTTCAATATAGTTAACCTGTGTTTTCCAGCTCTGGCTTCCAGAAATCTCCAAGTCTATCTTTCTCCTGCGAGTGTGCTATCCACACACTAAAGCCTAATATCCAGAGAGCACCCACTCTCACATCTGGTATCAGAGCCAGAGCCACACGTTGGGCGGAAGCGCTGCCAGAGCTCGCTAAACGTTCAGGAGCGAAGGCACGGACTACGCCGGACAACGTCGAGGCTGATCGAGAGGGAGATTGCTGGAGCAGACTTCAAAGCCAATGCACGAGCCAACCTCTGGAAAACATTCTACATTTCTAGAGCGTCCACACGGCCTATCGTGCGCGCGCCGGAGACGACGGGTGACTCCCACGCACTTTGAAGACGTCAGATTTTTGTCCCGTACTGCCGAATTACTGCCGATTTTTTTTTTCGATTGCTGCCGAAACCCTGCCAATTTTTTTCGAAGGATCTCCAGCGGCTAAAGGTTTTCAAGAGCCATGGAGCAGGCCCTGCAGCAGATCGTAGAGCAGCTGGGAGCCCTCAAGCTGGAGAACGAGCGGCTCAATTGGCAGATGGCTGACTTGCGGGACGGGACTAACGCAGGACAGGTTGGGGCAGCCCGGTCAAGGAGTCTGCCAAGACCAAAGCCAAAGGCTCCAGAACCGTTCAATCCCTCTGTCAAGGGAGCGAGCATTGGGACCTGGTTGTTCGCGATGAACAGCTACTTTGGGGCTCTGGGTCACCCTCCAGAGGACGATGCTGTGTGTGTGTCATTTGCGGTGACACAGCTACGCGGAGCAACATTGGAGTGGTGGAGGCAGCTGAATATGCCGGCCACTCGAGGTGGAGGTGGGAACGCAGCTGTGCAACATGCCCTGTTGTGGCAGCAAGGCGCGGTGCAAGCTGAAGCTCGCGTGCTGACGACATGGGAGCAGTTCGAGCAAGCCATCAGAGATCAATTCGATCTTGTGAATGCCTCCATGGTCACACGCAACAAGCTGAAGCAGCTGAAGCAGATCGGCTTGGGGCAGGAGTACACACGCCGTTTCCTAGCGTTGTGCTCGGAGATTGACGACATGAGCGAGCCAGAGATGGCAGACAAGTACCACGACGGCTTGAAGGTAGAAATTCAGCGCACTCTGGCACTCAGTGGAATCATGGAGTTCCAGGAGATGGTGGCCACTTCTGAGCGCGTTGACGTGCAACGCTACCATCAAAGGGATTTCCGTGAGAAGCAGGAGAATTTTCACCGTCGAGCACAGTACCAACAAGCTGATCACATGGAGATCGACGTTGTGCAAGGAGGCCAGCAGTAGAGCAAGCTGCATGGTGGGAACTGTTGGATCTGTGGGAAGCCTGGGCACCACGAGGACTGCAAGAAGAAGCAACAGGGAAATGGCAACCAGCAGTGAGTGGCAGACGGCCAACTGTTGGAGAAGCTTCGTCCGCATTAGTGAACACCAGCCCCAAAAGTCCTTCGACAACTAGGGAGCTGCCGAGTATATTGCTGCAGAGCGAAGGAAGCGGGAGCGTTCCGGGAATCCTCCTGAAAGCCGAATTGTTATCGGCTGGTTCTTTGGACGGCGAGGGGCGCCAGACTCACCGGCAGATTAAAGCATTGCTGGATTGCAGCGCATCGCACTCATTCTTCAGCGACGAGCTTGCAAAGAGGTTGGGGCTTACACGGCTACCCGGGAAGCCAACTACGGCCAAGTTGGTGCAAGGGGAGCTGGAGTGCGGACTGTCTCTGAAGCCTCTGAGGATCCATCTGGGCAAGCTGTCGTGCGAGGTGAACTTTTGCTCGTGCCCGATGGACACTTACGACGCCATTTTGGGGCGTGATTGGCTGCACCGATGGAATCCTGCTGTGGATTGGGTGCGCAACCAGGTGAAAGTGAAGAAATGCGGAGAGTAAATCGTTTTGCCATTGTGGGCAGAGGAGAAGGACTCCAAGGCAGGCAAGGTGCCGCAGTTGACTTACGTGCAGCTGAAGCGCTGTCAGCGCAAGGGGGAACAAGTGTACCTTGTGTGGGTGTGGCAGAAGGAAGCAGCTGCAGAGGTGGAAGTGTTGGCAGTGGAGACAAAGCAACAAGAGGGCGAGCAGGAGAAAGCACCTGCAACAGAGCTATCGGAAGGCATCAAAGGAGTGTTGGACAGCTACAGTGACGTGTTTCCTGCTGAGCTGCCAAAGGGTTTACCACCAAAGCGGGACATCGACCACAAAATTGATCTGGTTCCGGGAGCAAATCCAACGGTACGAGCTGCTTATCGCATGAGCGATGATGAGCTGGGCGAGCTGAAAAAGCAGTTGGAGGACCTTACAGAGCAAGGGTTCATCAGACCGTCGGTGTCACCCTACGCTGCACCGGTCCTCTTTGTGAAGAAAAAGACAGGAGAGCTGCGGATGTGCGTGGACTATTGCGCACTAAACAACGTAACGATCAAGAACCGGTACCCACTGCCAAGGGTCGAGGAGCTGTTTGACCAGCTAAGGGGAGGGTAGTTCTTCAGCAAGATTGACTTGCGTTCGGGGTACCATCAGATCTGGATTGCGGAGCAGGATGTGGAGAAGACAACAATCTGGACACGGTACGATCATTTTGAGTACCTCGTGATGCCGTTTGGGTTGACCAACACTCCTGCAACGTTCATGAGCCTCATGAATAGGATCTTCCACCCTCACTTGGACCAGTTCATGGTGGTGTTCCTCGACGACATCCTCATCTACTCCTGAACTCTGGAAGAGCATCAGCAACATCTTCGGTAGGTGTTGGAAATTCTTCAGGGAGAGAAGTTGTTTGCAATGCTCTCCAAGTGCGAGTTCGAGAAAAGGGAGGTGGAGTTCCTTGGGCACATCGTAAGCGGCAAGGGTCTACGCATGGATCCAAAGAAGGTGGAAGCAGTGAAGTAGTGGCTGACACCAAAGTGCGTGCGTGACATCCAGGTCTTCCTGGGGTTTGTCAACGACTACCGAAAATTCATGCGAGGGTACACAATGAAGGGTGCGTCGCTGACTTAGTTGCTGAGGAAGGATCACCAGTGGGAATGGGACGATCAGGAGCAGAAGAGCTTTGAGGAGCTCAAGGCTGCAATGTGTGACGCTCCGGTCCTGGTGCATCCGGATTCATCCAAGGAGTACGTCATGGCGACGGACGTAAGTGACTATGCCATTGGGGCGGTGCTGATGCAGGATCACAGAAAGTGGCCACAGCCGATTGCGTATGCATCTCGCAAGTTGTGAGGGGCGGAGCTGAATTACGCAATCCATAAGAAGGAGATGCTGGCGGTGTTCCATGCATTCAAGTACTGGAGGTGTTATCTCGAGTCGCGATGCAGTGTGGTCTTCACGGATCACTATGCCCTCAAGTACCTGAAGACGCAGCCAAATCCTAGTCACCGACAGACTCGTTGGATGGAGCTCTTGGAGGGGAGTTTTGACTATGAGATACAGTACAAGTGTGGGAAGGTGAACCCGGCAGATCCTCTGTCGCGGAGGCCGGACTTGAGCCTCAACGCCATCTCAGTGCTGATGGGATCTCCAGTCATGTATATCCTATTTAAGCACGGCTATGGCGTGGACAGTGAGTTCACGGGTGGTGCGCTGAAAGACGCCACGTGGGATGGAGTATACTGGGAAAGGAGGTAGAAGCGGAGGATTTTCGTGCCGGACTATGCGCCATTGAAGCAATTGTTGCTGGAGGAGGCACATGACACCCATTACTCGGGTCATTTCGGCTTCGACAAGACGCTCAAGGCTTTGGCACGCCAGCATTGGTGGTCGTCAATGGCGACTGATTGCAAGAGGTTTGTGAGCAGCTGCGATGTGTGCCAACGCATCAAGTTGCGGTGGACCAAGCCACTAGGGGAGCTGCAATCATTGCCTGTACCAGAGAGGCCATTGACAGACATCTCGCTTGAATTCATTGGCGGATTGCCTGTGACGTAGCAAGGTAACAACACGGTGTTGGTGGTGGTGGATCGGTTTTCCAAGATGGCACATTTCATCGCATGTCCTGAGAGCATCACAGCTGCCGGGACAGCTCAACTCCTCCTCAGTCATGTCATCAAGCTGCATGGAGTGCCGCAGTTGGTGGTCTCAGATCGTGATCCACACTTCACTTCGCGATTCAGGAGAGATCTCATGGATAAGCTGGGCACGCGGGTGCAACTGACCACGGCATACCACCCACAGAGCGATGGGCAGACGGAGCGCACGAACCAGACATTAGAGCAACTGTTGCGGAGCATGGTCCCACCGGATGGAGGGGGTGGGGAGGAGAAGCTCGGAGTGGCAGAGTTTGCCTACAACTCAGCGGTGTCAGCGTCAACAGGGAAGTAACCGTTTGAGGTGGTCTAAGGCCACCAGCCACTAAGCCCAGCCGCCCTTGCTACGGCAACATCTCTTCCGGTTGTGCAGCAGATTGCTGAAGGGTTTGCCACCACTTGGGACGTGGTGCAACAACGGCTGTTGAAGGCATGAAACGAGGTGTCTTATTTTTCTGGCATACTTGGGGCTCGTCCAAGTTTTGGAGGCATGCTGGCGATTTTCCATTTTTTGGAAATTGTGCGAGCGGTCGAGCTCACCTCCGATCAACTGCCGATGCGAGGAGGAGGAGCGAGCGAACTTGCGCCGGCGTGTGAAGTACGCCGGCGCAAGGGACTGTTTTGCTCGCAGGTGCACGCGCACGTTCCAAACATGCAACCCGAGGGTTGCACCGGCACCCTCGGCGAGTGGCGTATTGGTGACGCCACCCGCTGAGGGGTTCTCCCCAACGGGAGCTCTGACGACGGACGCGGTCAACGGCTACAGTAAAACCGGTGACTGCGACCGTGCGGCGGTCGCAGTTCTCTTGTGGCGTGTCCGACACAGTGACCACACCCACCGCCGAGAGCCATAAGAGAACAATGTGGCGGCTCACCAAGAGAGAAGCATGACCTTCGATCTCAATGATCGACGGCCGGGGACTTCTCGCACTAGGTGCAAGTAGGGCACCGAGTTCAGGTGCAAGTAGGGCACTTAGTACAGGTGCAAGTAGCTTGTTATAGCAAGCTAGGAAAGCAGTAGGTTGAGGCTTGGGCTAGCCAGACGAACAGTATAAATACCCCGTACTCAGTTCAATCTAATTTACCTGTGTTTTCCAGCTCTGGCTTCCAGACATCTCCAAGTCTATCTTTCCGCTGTGAGTGTGCTCTCCACACATTAAAGCCTAATCTCCAGAGAGCACCCACTCTCATACTCCCCCATGACACACAGCCGACGCACAGTGAAAAAAACTCACAGACACGAACAAGTGTCACAAGGAGTGACACAAGACTCTACACGCACAGGGAACAAACATTCACCCATGATCACCACGTGGACACAGCAACCCAACAGCACAGCTGCCTTGAAGACGTTATTGCTGAGTGCCTTCGTCAGGAAATCAGCTCGCTGCTTTTGTGTATCGACCCAGATGACCCGGACATCACTTGCAGCAATACGCTCACGCACAAAATGATGCTCCACATTGATATGCTTTGTGCGTGTGTGATGCATGCCATCGTGTTCAGCAATTGCCTTGGTGCTTTGGTTGTCACAGCGCAACGTGATGCAGCGGATCGGGACACGCAGTTGTTGCAGCAAGCGACATAGCCATACACTCTCGCAAGTGCCTGCACCTAGAGCAACATGCTTAGCCTCACTGGAGCTGCGTGCCACGCAACCCTGCTTACCCCACTTCCACGACACAGCGGTCCCTCCAACGAGAAAGACATAACCGGTACGGCTGCGCGCATCAGCGTCATGTGCCCAGTCGCTGTCAGTATATCCATCCACGACAAGTGATGGCTGTGCACGATAGCACAATCCAGTGCGGGAAGTGGAGAGGGCATATATGACAAAACAAAGTGCAGCCTCCATGTGTCGGGCTCGAGGAGCCTAGGAGAACTGGGACATGAAATTCACTGAGAATGCAACATCTGCCTTGGTCATGGTCGCCAGGTACATCAGTGACCCGATGACACGAAGATAGTTCGTCACATCGACTGTCTCCCCCAGCTTGGACACATCCAGTGTCTTCAGCAGCCTCTGACTTGCTGGGGTCATGGGCGTAGACCCAGTGGGTGTGGACTCTAGTAGTGAGGCGAAGCGCTCCCCCAGGCTGCGGACGTATGCAGCCTACTGAACATGGAGTGTCCGACGAGAATGATCTCGCTCAATCTCCATGCCCAAGAAGACGCGTGCAGGTCCCATGTCTTTCATTTCGTACGCAGATTGCAAGAGCTTCTTTACTGCCTTTACAACAACCTGGCTAGGCGACGCTATCAGCAGGACGTCCACGTAGACGAGGACAGCAACGAACGGGGCAGAGGGCGGACTCACAAAGAGTGCGGGATCTACCGTACTGCGTCTATAACCACCTTTCTCAAGAGTGGACGTGATCTCTTGGTTCCAGCACCGAGGCGACTGCTTTAGGGCATAAAGAGCCTTCCGCAACCGCCAGACTTGGTCAGTACCGTCAGAGAAGCCAGGAGGCTGGACCATGTAGATCTCCTCATCCAACTGCTCGTGGAGGAACACGTTGTTCACATCCATCTGCTCTAACTCCCAGTCGTGATGAGCGACGAGACTCAACAGGGCTCTGGCAGTGGTATACCGCCCTATTGGTGCAAATGTCTCGTCGAAGTCGACGCCGGGGACCTGGGAGAACCCCTTTGTCGTGAGGCGTGCCTCGTATTTGTCGAGGGCACCATTGGGCTTGTACTTACGCCGAAAGACCCATCGAGCATCGATGACTTTGCGTCCAAGCGGTAAATCAACAAGCTCATAGACTGCATGCTCATCAAGGACGTTGAGCTCGGCACGCATGGCAGCCTCCCACTGCTGGGCGTCAGAGGCCGTGCGGGCTTGACGCACCGTGACCAGCTCAGGCGGCAAGGCAATGGTGGCCGACGTGGCGTGACACTCGGCGATGCTGCTCAAGACAGCAGATTCCAAGGCCCGCTCATGCTCTAAGGCAAGAAGCGTATAGCGAGGGCGGAACCGGGATGGACGATCCCAGTAGCCAAGCCCAGTGCGTCCATGCTGGTGGGGGAGAGCAGGCGAGGGTGCAGGCTGCGACGGAGGAGAGTGTGCCGAGGTCGTGGAGGTGCTAGAGTGGTTGGGGAGGGCACAAAGACGCCCACCCGGACGAAGGGAGGGACAGGAGCAAAGCCTGTAGGGACGTGCGGCGGTGGGTCAGACACCCGGATGGGAGAGGCCGCAGGTGAGGGGACACTGGGAGGTGGGACCGGGCTGGACGGGACAGTGGGAGATGAGGCAGACTGGGCAGAGTCGGTGACCGGAGAGGATGGTACGTCAGAGGGGCTGAACGAGACATCAGAGGACGAGGATGCGGAGAAGGTGGGGATATGTCCGGACGACGAGGACTGAAACAAGGGTGAGAGCTGCGGTGCGGCAACAGGGACTGCTGGGCCGGCAGGACCAACTTCCCCCCTCAGCTGAGAGAGAGGGAGGATAGAGGAGTTGGGAGACAGGCGACTGAGGCCCCGGAGGAAGACCGACTCAAAGAACAGAGCGTCGCGTGACTCAACAACACGCTCGCGGACAGGGTCCCAGAACCGTCAGGCTTTGGACTGCACACAGACCCCAAGAAAAGGACAGAGACGACAGCGAGGGGACAGTTTCCCATCACGCATGTCTTCCGAAAGCCAAACAGAAGCAATACAACCCCAGACCCGAGCCAGACAAAGATCGGCTTTGTGACCGTGCCAACGCTCAATGGGGGTGACAGTGCGGGGCAAGGGGCCGTGGGGAACATGGTTCCACACCCATGTCATGTGGTACATTGCCTCAAAGGCAAAGAGCAGAGGTAGACCGGATTCAGACAGAAGCGTGCGGACACCGCCGGCAAGTGTCCGGTTCCAACGCTCAGAGATACCATTTTTTTGGGTTGTGTATGGAGCGGACGTCTCCAGACACACCCCAGGAGACTCGAGGAGGCGGGTGATGGGACCAAGGAATTCACCGCCACGGTCACTGCGGAAGACACGCAATGACTTTTGACAGGCACGCTCAGCATGAACAAGCCATGACTCAATGACGGAACAAACATTGTTTTTTTGTCGAAGGGTGAAGACCCAACGAAAGTGAGAAAAGTCATCGGTAAGGCACAAGACATAACGACCAACATCACCAAGGAGGTCATGGGGCAGGGCCCACATGACGTTGGCATAAACATGATTAAGGGGATGTGAGGAATGAGATTCAGAAGGAGAGAAAGGAGAGCAATGCATTTTCCCCTGCGCACAGTCAAGACAATCAGCAGGGCAAGGGGCAGGGAAGGTAGAGTGTGAGAGGCCAAGAGCAGGCTGGAGACGAAGCATGTTGTGAATGGCATCAGTGGGGACATAACCAAGGCGACAATGCAAGAGGCGGATGAGGTCAGGAGCGAGAGAGGGTGCAACGTGAGCAAGAGCAACACCAATGGGAGGAGCAGAGGGGGTATGCAAGGGAACACAGTAGAGATTTCCACACTGCATGCCACGGAGAACAACACGCTGAGGGGAATGAATATAGATAGTGCCAACACCACGACTAGCTGTGAAGTCCATACCTTGATCATCCAGGGATGGCACAGACAGCAGGCTGAGTTCCAGTGAAGGAACGTACGAAACGTCAGGCAAGAGCAGGGCACCACTGGGTCCAACAAAGCACACAACGCCCACCCCCTGAACCGGCAGCAAATGACCGGACCCAGTATGGAAAAAGCGGACAGAACCGACTGGACCCAAGGAGACAAACGATGAATGCACAGACGTCATGTGGTGGGTCGCACCGGAGCCAAGGACCCAGAGACCACTGGACACAAGCACGGGGGACAGGACGTTGGACGTCGCAACAGTGCCAACAAAGGAAGCAGTCGAGGCACAAAGAGAGAGACAACGAGGGAGAAAGTCCGACTGCCAACACTCAATCTATGGGACAGACGTACACAAGGCACCCAGGATATGACCGGGGGGATCCCCACGGAGGACACTGTCAGTTTGACATGCAAGACCTCTGGCCAGCGGTGCAACACCCTCACCTCCCTGATCGCGAAGGCGCAGAAGCTAGAAGAGAGACTGCTCCAGGTCGCGCTCCCGATCACCACGATCACAAGCAAAAGACGTCGGTGGAGCTGGAGTAGATGCTCCGGTAGATGGAGGGAACCACGGTGGAGCCGTATAGGCAGATGACGGGGGACCAGCATACGTAGGGGCACTGTAAGGAGGTGGCCAGCCCCAGGGGTAGGGGCCAGACGGCGGAGGGGAAGGCACACCAGAGGTGGCGTGAGTCTGAGCTGGGACAGGGGTCAAGGCACGCGATGGACCACTAGAGCTGGAGGGTGTAGGAGAAGAGGAGGAGCCGGAGGTACGAGCCCAGTGAGTGCGCATGGCCCGGGCGAGGCGGAGATCATCCGGGGGAGCTGGGCAAGTACGAGCAAAGTGCTCAACAGAGCCACAGTTCCAACAGAAGACTGTGCCCAAAACACGTGAAGAAGTAGCCGCACCCTTGTCTTTGCCCTTGTCCTTGCCCTTCCCCTTGCCTTTCCAACGACCCTGGGAAGCGAGGGCAGAGGCAGTACAGGATGAGGCAGAAGAGGCAAGGGCAGAGGAAGATGCAGCAGAGGAGGAGGGTACAGCAGTAATGGTGAGCGTAGCAACACCCGTGACAGCAGAGCGATGGAGACGCTTGTTTTGTAGACTAGTCCACCAAGCAGCAAGGCGCTCAGACGTGAAGTCCCAAAGGGCGCCAACCCCAGGCGGCGACTTGGGAGGGACCGGCTGCGAGGCGAGGCGCTGCAGCTCATCAGCGTTGATGTCGCGAAGGAGGTCGGACAGCTCAGGAATAAGGCCATTGACCATGGTCAAAACGGCAGAGAGCTGACCAGGTGCGGTGTCGCCAAGCTCACGAAGGAGCTTGAGACCCCGAGCCCAGCAGGCGTCGGCGGTCTCATCAACACGCATGAGGAGCGTGTCGAATCGGACTGTAAGTGCGCTTTGGGCGGCTTGGCCACTGACAGTAGTATGGCGACGCAACATGGCATATGCGCCAATGGAGTCAGCAAGGCGCTGGACAGCAGGGTCAGCATTGAAGGTGCCCACATCATCAATGAGCGATTCAGGGGAAACGGCAATGAGAGCGCGGACAGCACGGGCAGATTGAGAGGCAGCAGGTACAAAGGGAGGGAAAGCCGGAGAGTAGTACTCCCACAATTGTTCCCCCTGAGCCCACGCGCTGAAGCGCACCTCCCAGGAAGAGAAGGGAAGACCAAGGGAGAGGGTAGGTGGCTGAGAGAAGAAGTCGTGCTGGCGCAACGCAGGAGAGGAGAGGACAACAACAGGAGTGCCGGAGTGTGCAGCAGCAAAGGTGCTAGAGCCAGACTGCATGGAAGACGGGACATGCAACCCAGAGTGTTCTCACTGTGTAGTTCAACAGGCCTCACATGTGGGCAGATGATAATACAGACGAATATTGGGCACGAAGCTAACGCCTCTTACGCAACCTAGGCAAAGCAGCACCTGGGCTCCTCTTCACTTGCTTGTCCATTGTCGCTCGCCTCATTCCAGAGCTCTTTGATCTTTACATGCATGTCTCTCAGCCAGACCTTGAACATCTCGTTGCTGCACTAGTCCTTGAAAATTCTGCACCAGGGGTCAGCTCCCTCTATGAGTTCACTGTTGATTGGTGGAGAACCTTGCAGAACAAGCGCATACATCGTGCAGCTCTCGCTGCCATGACCACCTCTTCCTCCTCCTCTGCTGCATCCATTGTCTCCAACCCCTCCTCTCCTTCTACCACAGCTGCTCACACCACCCATGCTGCTCCTCATGGTGGAGTCAGTGGGTCTGGCCGCGGAGGCGGCTGTGGTGGTAAGGGTCATGGAGGTGGCCACAGTGGCGAGGCCTCCTTGGACAATATCGTCCCTGCGGATGTCACCTACTGGATTGCAGTGCCACTGGTCACTCTGCTCCCACATGTCTGCCGCTGTGTGACGATGCTCGACTAGCATCATCTATGCGCACTCACTGGGCGTCACCTCCTTCTCCGCCATAGCGGCCATGACTACATCGGTGCTCACCACCACTCTTGCTCCTCTCAAGCTGTCAGTACCTCCCGCCGGCCCGTGGGACTGGATTCCACCTCCCTCTAGGCCTCCGTACTATTTTCATCCCTCCTCTCATTACTCCGTGCCTACCTGGCCCCGCGACGATGGTCACTTCTCCAATCGCTTCTTCGACCTCTCCTCCGACTGCTCCTCTGACTGCTCCTCTGATCGTCGTGAAAAGGAGCACACACTTGAGTGCCGTCTGGCAGAACTAGTACACCTACGTTCTCAGGGAGGTGAGAGTGTGAGTGGCTAGTCCCGTGTATCTATCTGTGAGTCCGATGCCACCCTTCACGGTGTTGCCTCCGACTGTGTACAGGGAGTATTGCCCGATAATTGTTAGTGGATTGAGGAATGGTAATCTCATACGTTCCCCACTCGTCTTGGTCACACCTCTCCCCACCCCTTGCTGGGGACTGTCGCTGTCTACCTTGTTATCCCCTCGACTCGTGCGTCACCTGACCTCTGGATCATTGACTCTGGGGCCTCTCACCACATGACCTCCTTTCGCTCATCCTTTGTCACTCTTGGACCTGTCGGCTCTGTTCGCTCTGTACGCACCGGCTCCGGCCAACTTCTCCCTGTCCAAGGTGTTGATATTGTCCGCTTTGTCAGTCGTGGTGGCATTGTGTATCTTCCTGATGTTCTCTATGTGCTCGACCTTGAGGTTAGTCTTCTCTCTGTGACCACCCTTGACGACCAAGGCATGGACTTCTCGTCCAGCCGTGGCATGGCCTCTGTTGCGCTTTGTTCATCCGACCGTATTGTCCTTCGTGGAGTTGGTTATGATCACATGTTTCATGTCCCTCTCACGTTGCCTCCATCTTCCGCGGAAGACGGCAATATCGTCCCTACGCAGGCAGAGGAAGGGAGGCTCTGCCCTTTTTCATGTCACACCCTCGTTGTCCCCTGCACATGCGTACCTCTTCCACCGTCGCCTTTGTCACATTCACACTACTGCCATTCAGCTTCTTCTCCATCTCCACACCACCGCTGGCCTTGACGCTACTACATATGCATCTCCATGCTCCTCTGTCTGCTTGGATTGTGCCAGCGGCAAAATGCACCGTTCTCGTTCATAGCTACTGATTTGACCACCTCCCATCCCCTTGACCCCATATACACCGATGTCATGGGTCCCCTTCACCATGATTTCCTTGGTGGTCTCGGTCGCTACGTGGTGTCCTTGACTGATGAATTCTCTCGCTACCAGTGGATCTTTCCCCTTCGTCACAAGGGTGATGTCACTGATGTTCTTGAAACCTGGCTTCCTCTCACTGAGCACGCCAGTCTTCATCCCTTGCGTGTTTTCAGCAACAACTGCGGTGGTGAGTTTTTAGGTCCCACCTCTCGCTTTCTTGAGTTCCATGGTGTTCGTCTTGAGTCCTCTGCCCCCTACACTCCTTTAAAAAATGGCGTGTCTGAGCGTTGGAATCACACCCTCGTTGACGGGGTGCGCTCCTTGGTCTCCGCTTTTGGTCAGTCCCTGTTTTTTGCCTTTGAAGCCATGTCCTACGTGACATGGATCTCGAACCATGTCCCCCATGGTCCCCTCCCTCACACCGTCACACCCTTTGAGCATTGGACAGGTTGGCGTGCTACCTTGCGTCTTGCCTGTGTGTAGGGGTCTCTTGCTTCCATGTGGCTCCCCATTGACCAACAAGATGGTAAACTCTCCTCTCATAGTTGCTTGTGTATCTTCCTTGGTGTCTCACCGTTCTCAAAGGCTTGGCGTTTTTGGTATCCTTCTCGCTACCGTGCCCTTGAGTCTCGCGACACGCTCTTCTTTGAGCACTTTTTTCAGCGTGATGTTTCCCGCTTTGCGGCCGAGTCCCAATCTCCTCCCTCTCGGGATGGGGATGGCATTCCTCTCTCTCCATCCTCTGTTTTCCCCTTGGTGCGCCCGTCTCGCTGTCTCCTCTGAGCCCTCTACCTCGTCTGCATCTTCTACCATTTTTGAGCCCTCATCTTCCTTTGTCTCTTCAGTCCCCTCTGTCTCCTCTGAGCCCTTTGTCTCTTCGAACCCCTCTGTCTCTTCAGAGCCCTCTCATACACAGCTGCGCCTCTGGTTTCCTTTGAACCCCCTATGCCCTCTACTTTGCCCTTTGCTGAACCTTCTCCCTCTGTGCCCCCACGCCCCAGTTCTCCTGCTGCGTCGTCACTACCCTCTGCGCCTTTCCCATCTGGTCCTCCTGTCTCACCCTACACCCACGGTGGTCACCTCAGGGCACTGCCGTCTTGATCTTGTTCTGTTCTATCTGGCAGCCCTGGCCTTCGCGCCCTTGGCCTTGTGACTTTTGCATTGCCCCCGGCTGTCTCTGTTGTGCACCCCAGTACTACCCTTGGCTACTCTCTCATTGAGCACGAGTTTTTCCTAGCCGTCTCTTCCGTGGTTGGGTATGTTGCCTCGTTCTTTGCTACTGCTGGCCTTTCTCCTCTTCCACCTACAATCCTAAACTTCCAGGCTGCTCCCACAGCCGCCAACCCTCCTCTGTGGGAGCAGGCTATGAAGTCAAACTTGACGCACTGCCTGAGCATGATGTGTACGAGCTCGTGGATCTGCCACCAGGCCCCAAAGCTGTCGCTGCCAAATGGGTCTAGGGTCGCAAACTGAACCCGGGAAACATCGTTGACAGGTACAAGGCGCATCTCACGGCAAAAGTTTTCTCTCAAGTCCCTGGGGTTGACTTTGATGAGACATTCACCCCAGCTGGTCGGTACACCACTTCTAGTCAAGGGCACTACTCAGTCTTATGGCCCAGCATGACTAGGAACTGGAACAGATGGATGTCAACCATTCCTTTCTCCATGACAAACTTGACGAGGAGATCAACATGGTGCAACAACCCAGATTCTTGGATGGAACCAATAGAGTTTGGCGCCTGTGAAAGGCTCTCTATGTTCTAGAACAGTCCCCACGTTACTGGAACCAAGAAATCACAACAACTCTGGATAAGGGAGGCTTCTAAAGAGGCATTGTAGATCCCGTCCTGTTCCTCACTGCTCCCACCAAACCACTTGTTGCCATCCTTGTCTATGTGGGCGACCTCCTTATTGCTTCTCCAGATTTTGCCTCTGTGAAGGCTGCAAAGCCTCTCCTATATTCACCATACAAGATGAAAGACCTCGGTCCAGCACGCGTCTTTCTGGACATGGAGTTAGAATGTGACCGCATACATCATACCTTGCACGTTCACCAAGCTGCGTATACTCGCAGCTTGGGGGAGCGTTTTGGACCACTCCTTGCCTCTGTCCCCACATCCTCTAGTCCCATGACCCCAGCCGGTCAATTGCTCTTGAAGTCCTTGGAGCCATCCAAACTGGGAGAGGCTGTGGATGTGACTACCTCAAGGTGGTTGGCTCTTTGATGTATCTCACTACTACTACTCGTCCTGATGTAGCATTTGCAGTGAACTTTCTGTTGCAGTTTTTTCAGTGTTTACAAGAACGTCATCTTGAAGCTGCATTGCGAGTGGTGTGGTATACACTCTCCACACCACGCATTGGGTTCTACTTTCATGCGTAGCCCTCGATCCTCATTGATGGCTTCACAAACAGTGACTGGGCTGATGACTCTGATGCACGCAGCCAAATGGGAAACATCTTCATGGTTGGCGGAACAACGGTCTTGTGGAAAAGTGGAAAACAAGGATGTGCTGCCCGCAAAACCACTAAGGCTGAGTATGTGGCTCTTGGCGCAGGCACATGTGAAGCTGTCTGGCTTTGTCATCTACTAGAGCAATTGTGTTTCCCCATCCGCTGCATCGCCATGCACTGTGAAAATCAAAGCATGAAGACCATTGCAAAAAACAGTCACATGCAACCAGTTCGCAACAAAGTAATGCTCCACATCAATGTGGAGCATTACTTTGTTCGTGAATACATTGCTGTTGGCGTTGTCCAAGTTGCTTGAGTGGACACACGGTCTCAGAGAGCTGATTTTATCACCAAGGCCCTCAGCCAAAATGTCTTCAAGAGTGATTTCCATTATGTTGGTCTCAGTTTTCTCCATGACCCTGGCTGAAGTGCATAATGCTTGCCTGTGACTATCTGTATCTCATCCTTATGAACGTACCATGTTCCATGTGTGTTTCTCTGTGGATAATGTGGGAGTGTTGAAGTTTTGTTGGCCAGTCACATCTCTATGCCCTCTTGTCTCACTCCACATGGCACACACACCTGTACAGATTAAATGACAATGGCCTTACCTGGGAAGACGCCACATGAGCTCATTTTGACTGCAGACCCTCACTCCACAAAGCAGTCGATCTGCCCAAAAGTTCCCTCTGGCACATGCATGGCCATCGTTTGATCATTTTGCCTTGATGTCGTTGATGCTAGGGTTTGTAGACTCTTACTGTCGTTCCCTGCATCCTTGTGACTTGCTTGTGGGTGTTTGGGGGAGCTGCATGATTTTCCCGGGTGCTGATCCTTAGGGAGCCACCGTGCCAGCTGTTGGCTGTACACTGGTGATTAGCCGCCCTCAGATTAAATCCGAGTGGGCGGGCTCGACCCCCGGGTGGTGGTGCATGTCGGCTTGAGCGTCTGCTTGATGCCGACGTGCACTCACCGGCTTAACACTATCGCGCCCCGCTCCTTAGTCTCTGTCTCCCTGATAACTTCACTTTGCAAGTCAAGAGTTCCATGTCTATGGCGTTTGATGCTATCTAGCTCACGTCACCTTGCTTGCTTCTCCAGCTAGGCAGTTTCATAGAAACTACAATTCCATCTGTCATGCAAGCTTAACAACAGTTGTAAGCGGGTCAGTAGCCACGTCCAGGTCAAGTCTCCATGAGTATGGACAACATCCTAGAGTGTAATAATTGTAACGACCTCCGGCGTGTTTTATGTGTCATGGAGCATTGTGGTGTTAAGTGTTGAATTTGAGCGTGACTTGATGGAGCGACACCTAACATGTCATTTAGATGGGCACTGATGTGCTGTGGGATGACTTCTTGATGAATGCCCTCATAGTTGAAAAGTTTTACATTGATTTTTGTTCCATGGGATCAAGTCATTTATCTAGGGATTGATGAGCATGGTGTGCTTGGCTTGTAGCATCAATGACTGCATATGTGTGAACGTGCTTTCCATCCGGTGGTGCGGAAATGCTGGATTTTGTCATTACCATGTCCACTCATGCACAATTTCGGGTTACCTCTCTGCTTGAATCCATGCAGAACACATGGCAATGAAATTGATCCGAACATAATGGCCCCGCTGATGAGGAGTCCCACCCAGGCTCTGATAGTGAACAGTCGTCAAACGTTTCTCAGTGGACAGTTTGACGGCTTTATTAGCATGTCCCTACATATTCGACAAATGAATTGTTATTCCACCTATCTGGAAATTCTTCACTGCACCCAACTTGGGTTTCTTCGTCGGCGGCCTCAAAACACCTTGATGTAGTAAGTGTGGACACAACTACATCCATAAACATGATTCTTCCTAGTGCTGGCCCACACAACTTGTTCCAGTCTGCCGCACGTTGGCACCCTTGCATCAATCATTCATGTATCTTCGCTGTTTTTACTTCCCACTCGTTCTCTCTCTTGCTCTCTCTCCGCAAACCCTTTGTTCGAGACTAAGTATATCCTTCCCAGCCATTGGGCTAGGGGAAAATCATGGCTGTTCCCATTGTTGTGATTTGTGACGTTCCTGTCGACCTGTATAGTTTACTGTGACCACTAGGCCGTGTCCATACTTGTGGAGATCCCTGATGCGGACCCTGGTGGTACCGGTGCGTCATCTGGTGGCGGACTACCAGCTTGGAGCTGACCGACGGCCGTTCCAAAGCTCCGGACGCTACCCGGGACCTCCTGCAGTTCTTCTGCAACACGTAGGAGTTTATCGGTGGACTGGCCGTGGGCCCGATTTGCATGTTTTTGCATTGTGTGTCCACCATTTGATGCTGCATACATCTTCCAGCTTGTGATCCTGCACGTCTAGCGTTCTGACATGTTTGCGCAAAGTTACGGCCAAAACAGTGGTTTTGGACCGGTTTTAGGACAGATCTTGCACTGCCGCGCGCGACACCTGCCGTGCGCCACGGCAGGTACTTATGCCATGGACTTGTCATTTTTCATCTCTCTCTGCAAATGCCATTGAAGCATTCTGACATTTTGCCTTGTGTCTCCTAGCCAGACCCTTGCCGTTGTGTGCACAACTTGTGACTGTCGTAATCGTCTGACCAGGCACTGACGCCCAGTCGGCGGCTGTGTGGCTAGGAAGCTTCCAAGCATCTTCTCATGGTATCAGAACGGTGAGACAGTTCTCACCGAGCTACGCAGCAAAGACGTAGTAGAGCAGCAGTAGTGAGATTCACCGCTGCAGCAGTTCCACAGGGACCTATCGACGACTGCCGACTGCCTTCGACGTCACTCATCATCATCACGTGAGACTGCATTAGCAGCAGCCGCTAGTAGCAGCAAGCAACAGCTGTAGTAGGCTGTAGTCGCCAGCAGCTGCCGACATTGGTACATGCAGCAGCATTGAGCAACAAAAGCAGCAGTGCAAAAGAGCAGTAGCACAGCAACAGCGCAACAGCAGCGACAACAACAGCGCTCGGCGGCAGTAGCACACTAGCAGCGCACGGCGGCAGCAGCACAGTAGCAGCAGAGCAGCAGCAGCAGTAGCAGCATAGCAGTAGTGTAGCAACAGTGGAAGCAGTAGTGGCGGTAGCAGTAGCAACGCAGCAGTAGTGGCGGCAACAGCGAGCGGCCGCGGCAGCAACGTGCAGCAGCCGCAGCGTGCACCAATAGCAGTAACAGCACGCAGCTGCTGCCACAGCTGCGCACGTAGCCATGCGGCTGCTACTGCAGCTGATGACGCAACAACAGCAGCTGATGAGTGGAAGCTGCTGTTCAGCTTCCGTGAAGCCTCCGCGTGGCTGCTGTGGAGAGGTTGCCTGCTTTTGCAACAACCGCGAGGGTTGAAGAAAAAAGTTAGGAGGGGAGCTGACCTCAACATTTTTCCTTGCTGATGTCATCAGGTCATGCTGACGTCAACAACTTCCTGTTGACATCAGCACTTTCCTTAGTGAAGTTTTTGGTCGGAGAGTGAACAATTGCTAGCGTTTCAACTCCTCGAGAAACGCTGATTTTTTTTGCAATTCGACCACGTCGATGTCTGGGCCCATAATGAGCGGCGACATGGCTCCGTCTAGTGATAAGGGAAAAAGGATACTAGATCCCTTTTCTTTTCCTCAGGGATCATGAGCCCACGTTCGTAGGCTATGGAGGACCTGCGGAGCCTGCGAGACGAGATGCATCGCCTGTAGCGGGAGCAGACTGATGCCATCCGTACACTCACCGGGCATCTTCGAGGTCATTCCACAACCCCACGACGGAACCCTTAAGGAGCGGCCGGTGTCTCACCCTCTACACAGCAGTCAGTTCCGGCACCGGAGACAGGAGCTGGAGTCGACCCGCCACCTCTAGATCCTTGGGATGAGGATCAGATATGCCAGGCATGAAGGACGACTCCCCCGAGCGCGAGATTTGTGTGCTTCAGGAGTATCTCTGCCAGCTTCAGATGAACTCTCGAGCCCCACACACATATCGCTTTCCTGAGATTCGATCGTCGCCTGACCTCCACCCCAGCGACTTCCCTCTTCCTAGTATCTTTCCCATCCCTCGTCCTTCCCAGCCTGTGGTTGCTCTCCCTACGGAGCAGCAACCAATGACTTCAAGACACCGCCCCCACGGTATGTCAGCGAGGACGGTTTCGATTGTTGGGAGATCATCTTCAAGGTTTGGGCAACTTCAGAGGACGTGTGGCCCTACTACAACAGTCTGTATCAGACTATGGACCAAACACAGGTGCTGATAGCGGCTAGGGTGATGCGCAAACGTCTCTACGCCATGCCGCACGAGGCCGTCGTCGGCTTCCGCTCCTTCCTTGGCGAGGCGGGTACAGGCACCGGCACTGATCCACGCGAGGGCTCGGATCTGGCATTATCCCTGCTTGCTGCAATGACACACGCTACCCGCGCCGCGCACATTCGTGCCTTTCACTCCCTTTGTTAGGGGCCTGCCGAGCCTGCAGCCGACTACTGGCAACACGCCATGCACATCTACATGCGCCTTGGGACCTCAGGAGGTACACTGCTATGGGTGCTCCACACGATCATGCTCGGAGTTTGCCTTGAGCACACAGATATCTTCACAAGGTACAGCGATGATGTGCTTGAGCCTTTTCCAGCCTCACTGCAGCTTCTTCCCAGGACGCACCAGCTCTTCCTCCAGGTGTCTTCCGCCCGTGAGGCAGCCGCGGCTCATCAAGAAACCCCCCTTGCTGCAGCAGTTGTTGCATCATCACCGATGCCTCTCCTATAGACTCCATCTCCATCCTCTGCCACGTCCTCCTCTTCCCCTTCCACCCCGATTACACCGACTGAAACACAGGGTGTCGCAGCAGCAGCACGGGGGAAGAAGGGGCGACGGAGGTGCGGCTCGGGCCAGCTGCAGTCATAGTAGCAGCCGTCATCAAGCAGTAACAGTAAATGCTTTGTTCACTGCTACAACTATGGAGGCGCTCATCGCTACACCGAGTGCCAGCAGCCGCTTGACTGGGCGCGGAATACTTGCGGGCTCCAGGCTGCGCATGCACTACGGTCTTCATCGAGCAACACATCTTTCGGGTGCACGGCGACCACGACCGCAGCAGTTCCTGCTTCATCATCGGCGACCAGCGGCAACCCAAACCCACGTGACCGCACCATCGCCAAGCTTTGACACAATGTAGCGCTTCGCTTTTAGGGAGGTGCGAGTGTATGGTCACAGGCGGGTGGTTCACAAACTGTCCGTTCGTCTGTTCTTGTGGCTCAGGATGACTCGTGTGGGAGGGGCGCAGTCGGCATGTGATGACTATGGGCCTGACTGTACAGATTGGATTCATGAGTCTCACCTTTGTGCCCTTCGTCGTTCCTCCTCACATGCTGCCTAACATCCATCTGAGGCCGAGTGTTCCATTGCCCATTGTACAGTGACGTCCTCCAGTCGTGATTCTGGTGGCACTTGGATCATCGATTCAGGTGCCACTCATCACATGACCTGTCGTCGTAGTGATTTTGTTGTTCTCGGCCCTGTTGCGTCTGTTTGTTCTGTCCGCACAGGCTCTGGTCAGTCCTTGCCAGTCCAGGGTGTTGGGGTTGTGTTTCGATGGTCTGTCTGGCCCCCTGCATCTTTCCGAGGTGTTGTTTGTGACTGACCTTGAGCTCACTTTGTTTTTTTTTACGTGCTTGCACATTGATGGGACTCTCTGTGGAGTACACTACAGAGTCCGCGACTGTGACTGCTATTGACGCTCGTAGCGTTATTCTTTGTGCCTTTGTGGTGGATGACCTATATTGTGTCCCTTAGACTTTTGCTCCTTGCTCCCCCTCCCCTTCAGCTCGTGTTTTTATCACTAGTGTTCTGTCTCCTAAGCACAAGTGATTTCTTCATCACCGCCTGTGTCATGTAGGCTCTGACACTGTCTCGAAGCTCATTCGGACACAACCCATCCTCGGTCTTCACGCGGCTTCTTTCGAGAAGCCGCCCAAGGCCGACTGTCTCTTCTGCGCTCAGGGTAAGATGCATCATTGCACCTACCCTGACTCCCGTTCTTGCACACTTTGCCCTCTCAAGTTAGCCCATTTAGACCTTCTTGTTCCTCTTCCTATCGAGTCTCTGTCCGATCGGGGTCGATACGTCTTGACGCTGACTGATGACTTCACCCAGATGCGATGGGTCTACAGCCTGCACCAGAAGAGTGATGTCGCTCTTGCAGTTTGCCTCTAGCTAGTGATGTCCGAGCTTCAGTCCCGCCACACGTTGCACACCTTTCGCTCGGATCGCGACGGCGAGTTTCTCAGCGAGATGGCCAGCTCCTTTGCCGAGCACGGGATTTTTCATAAGGTCTTTGCTCCTGCTACTCCTCAGCAGAACGTTGTTTGTGAGTGCTAGAACCACACCATGGAGGATGCGGTCCGCACTATGCGGACTGAGTGCGGTCTCCCAGAGTCCTTTGCTTTTGAAGGCTTCGCCTACATGACTTGGGTCTAGAACCGCCTCCCGCACGGTCCCCTTCTGGACCACGTCACACTGTATGAGCTCTTGTTTGGTCACCGTGCCGACTTGCACGTCGCTCACGTTTGGGGATCCTTGGCTTTTGTGTGGTACACCGAGGACCAGCAGGGGTCCAAGGTCTCACCGTGGGGTCGCTTGTGTACCTTTATAGGCATCTCCCTGCATTCAAAGGTCTGGTTCTTTTGGGACCCCGCTCGTCATCGCATTGTTGAGTCACGCGACGCGCTCTTCTTTGAGTCCCTCACTTACCGTGATGTGACATCGATTACGTCGCTGACCGTCACACACGTTCCTACGTGTGAGGTTTCTCGATAGATGGGGGAGTGAGCGCCTGTGAGGAGCTCTTGCCAAGCTGATGTGTCCGTTTGAGCTCCCTCCACTTTTCGGTCTCTGGCTCTTGATGACCCAGTGATCATCATTGTCTTCCCAGAGACCTCTACAACACCGCCGGCTTCTACCCCTGTTCCCTCGCACCCCACAGGTATCCATGATCCTGTGCATACTCCTGTGACCGTACCTGTGTCCGCCAGCACTCTTGCCTTTGTGCGTGGCCCTGCCTCACCTGCTCCCACTGTCATATCGAGTCTTGTGTCTCCCACACACATAACTCCTTGCATGGCATCACCAGCTCCATTACCTGAGCCCTCCCAGTTACGATTGTGCCTGTTCCTGAGCCAGAGGTGCACCCCTCGAGCCCAGGTTACTCCCGTGAGCCTGGCGGTCATCTTCGATCATTGGAATCTGGAGCTCAGTGAGTGTCTGGTCCCGCACCCAGGCGCTCCACTCCCAGAATCGCGAGTGGTGATCCCGGCACAAAGGCCCTAGGCCTGAGTGTCCGCACTGAGCACAAAGAGGTACATCCGGCGTGCCCCATAGGGCACGACCTCGTCACTCGCGAGTTTCATATCGCTTGTGACGCAGCAGCCAATCTTGTGGGTGACAGACCTAGCACTAAGGCGTATGCTCTTGCCACACAGAGCTCTCCCTCTATGGCGCCTGACCTGGGTACACTGAGGGAAACTCTCTCATCACAGGATGATGACGCTTGGCATGCTGCCTGCGAGGATGAGCTTTGCGCCATCCGAGAGCACGGAGTTTACGAGCTAGTTGACCTTCCACCTGGGAGGGATGCTATTTAGGTCAAGTGGGTCTTTCGTAAGAAAGTGAAGCCTGATGGCTCACTGGAACGCCACAAGGCTTACTTGGTTGTCAAGGGGTACTCTCAGATGGAGGGTATCGATTACACTAATACCTTTGCCCCTTTCGGCCGCATGACCTCAGCTTGAGCGTTGTTCAGTGTAGTGGCTGAGCATGACTGGGAACTACACCACATGGATGTGAAAAATGCATTACTTCGTGGTTCTTTGGATGAGGATATTTACGTGGCTCAGCCACCTAGCTTTACGGACGGTGACAAGGTCTGGTGCTTGCGCAAGTCCTTGTACAGTCTCAAGAAGTCTTCTCGGTGTTGGAACCAGGAGATCACTGGTACTCTGACTCGTGTGGGATATGTATAGAGCAAGGCAGATCCCTCTCTCTTCATCCGACGGACGCCTCAGCGGTTCACCACCATCCTGGTCTATGTCGACGACCTTCAGATCGCGTCTCCTTCACTGGAGGCCGTGAAGGAGGCTAAGGTTGTCCTCGAAACTGCCTACAGGATTAAGGACCTTGGTCTTACAGCGGTGTTTCCTGGCATGAAGATCGTGCGAGACCGCAGATGTCGTACTCTACTACTACACCAGGCCCAATATGCATGTGTTGTAGGGGAGCGCTTCAGCGACCTCCTCGGCGTAGTGCCCACGGCTTCCACACCTCTTGCGCCTGATGGGCAGGATGCCCTAAAGGTGGACGATCCCACATAGCTGGGGGAGACATTGGATGTGACCTTGTACCTCCGTCGCATCGGATCTCTAATGTACCTGGCCACTACCACACGTCCTCATATTGCCTTTGCCGTCAACCTCCTTGCCCAGTCTTTGCAGGCTCCATGCACTAGAGCCCTTCACGTGGCTGTGCAAGTGGTGCGGTACGTGCTCTCCACACCGTACCTCGGACTCTGCTTTCGCCGGCAGTGTTTGATGGTCCTTGACGGCTACACTGACAGCGACTGGGCCTGGAGCCGAGATGGACGCAGTCGCACGGGTTACACATTTGTGCTTGGTGGTACCGCTGTGCCCTGTCGCAGCGGGAAGCACGGCTGCATTTCACGTAGCTCATCAGAGGCAGAGTATGTTGCCCTGGGTGCAGGGGCTCCTGAGGC
>SZWC01015152.1:50072-69735 GCA_023375785.1 Penium margaritaceum
TCCACACCGTACCTCGGACTCTGCTTTCGCCGGCAGTGTTTGATGGTCCTTGACGGCTACACTGACAGCGACTGGGCCTGGAGCCGAGATGGACGCAGTCGCACGGGTTACACATTTGTGCTTGGTGGTACCGCTGTGCCCTGTCGCAGCGGGAAGCACGGCTGCATTTCACGTAGCTCATCAGAGGCAGAGTATGTTGCCCTGGGTGCAGGGGCTCCTGAGGCGATATGGCTGCAGCGCCTGTTCCTTGAGCTGGGTGAGTGAGTGCCTGCCATTGTGCTTCATTGCGACAACCATAGTGCATTTTCCATTGAGGTGAACTCTGGTATCTTCCATGCTCACACCAAGCACATTGCGGTTGAGCCTCACTTTGTGCATGATCTGGTGGAGCGACATGTGATCTCCGTCATTTGGGTTGGCACTGACATGCAGCGTGCTGACTTCTTGACGAAGGCACTAGCATGCGGAGAGTTCCTGGTGGTCATTCGTTCTCTTGGGCTTCGCCCCTTGCGTGAGAGTGGTTGAGTGTGGGGTGTGTCTGTGTCTGTGTCACATCTGTCATTGCACTCGTTGTACTCGTCTCAGTGTTGCACGTGTATGGACATGCGTACCATCGGGTCATGGGGGAGTGTTGTGATTTGTGACGTTCCTGTCAACCTGTACAGTTTACTGTGACCACTCGGCCGTGTCCATACTCGTTGCAGCTCCCCGATGCAAGCCTTGGTGGTACCGATGCGTCATCTGGTGGCGGACTACCAGCTTGGAGCTGACTGACGACCGTTCGAGAGCTCTGGATGCTACCCGAGACCTCCTACAGTTTTTCTGCAGCACGCAGGAGTTTATCGGTGGACTGGTTGTGGGCCCGATTTGCATGTTTTTGCATTGTGTATCCACCGTTTGATGTTGGATGCATGCATGTGACCAGTCGTAGCATCCGACTAGTGATCCTACACATCTAGGTCTAGACGGCGTAACGTTCCGATATGTCTGCGTAGATTTACAGCCAAAACAGTGGTTTTGGGCTGATTTTAGGACAGATCTTGCACTGTCGCGCGCGACACCCGTCATGCACCGCGGCAAGTACTTGTGCCATGGACTTGTCATTTTTTATCTCTTTCTACAGATGCTATTGAAGAATTCTGACTTTTTGCCTGGTGTCTCCTAGCCACACCCTTGCCGTTGTGTGCACGACTTGTGACTGTCGTCACCGTCTGACCAGGTGTTGGTTTTTGCGCATCTCTCATTGTGCTCTGTTGTGTCCTCCCGGCTTGTGTACATCAGCGTGCAGATGAATGACGGTGAGACTCGATGCTGCTGGAGTGTCGTCCGGTGGCGCCAACGCTCGTTAAGGCCTCCTTGCAGTTTGCTGGAGCCTCCTCCCTCCGAAGACATGCTCAGCTCCATCAGCAGGCCTCCTCGGTGGTCGGGCCACCGGTGGTCACTGCCACTACAGATGCTGTCTACATGAACCCAACGCTAATTCTGACTGTGCCATTGCGTCTGCTGCATCATGCTCTGCCTAGGGTCCACGTCTCTTGCTGTGTGGCACTGTTTGGCATCATAGACTATCGTAGGCACTGCTTGGGTTCGGACAGCCATAACTCTTTGCTGCTGTTTTTTCTAGCTGATTTTGAATGGACGACTGCGTTCCCAGCATCAGTATTATGGTATGGTCCAGTTTTAAGGCAAAACGGACAACACCCGGGTTTTGGGCTGTCGGACGTCTCGCAGGGCTCACCGAGAAAACCCTGCCTGCCAGAAAATAGGTCCATGACTATTTTCTCATTGGCTGGTTAGCTGAGTAACGACTTCTACACTAGTGGGGGAGAGCTATAACTTGGAGGGATCTCCCATTGTTGCACATTCTTCACTCATAATCAGTTACTTCCAGTTTTCACCTGTTTTCTGGTGCTAACAATGACGCGCACATTTCTTAGTAACAAACACAGAGCTTCCAGACTTAGTCTCTAGAGCAGCAGACTGAGGGGGTAGCAGACTTCAGCAACGGACGTGGAAGCCAGCACACTACATCAAAAACACTACTGCCCCAACCTGCTGCCGAGTTTTCCATTTTGGTATTAGAGCCAGAGCGTAGCAGCAGCAGCAGACAACTGGCGTACAGGTGCCTGACTACGCCGGCAGACCCCCTATACGCGCCAGTGCAATGGAAATGCTGTCAAATTTTTTGGACAACATTGACCTTCCTGGTGGCGGCGTCAGAATTTTTCCCACGGCCACTGGGCCAGCGGAAATGCTGTCGGATGTTTTCCGGTAGCACTGACCCCCACATTTGACGCGAGAAGGAGAGCAGCGGGCCACATCAGGCGCTTGCTAGCGACAACGCAAGTGGCAACCTCCTCCAGGTGTAGTGGCTGGCCGCAACAGCCCACAACAGTAGCAGCAGCAGTAGCTTGCAACAGCAGCAAGCAGTTGCAGCAGCAGCGAGTAGCAGCGGTGCGCAGCAACAACTGGCAGCAGCAGCTCGCAGCACCTCGCAGCAGTAGCAGCCCGCAGCAGCAGCCAGAAGTAGCAGCAGCAAGCAGCAGCAGCAGCACCAGCAGCTGCAGCGAGCGGTAGCAGCAGCGACCAGCAGCAGCCGCAGCAGCAAGAAACAGTAGCAGGGAGCAGCAGCGAGCAGCAGCAGTAGCAACAGCAACAGCAGCAAAAGCAACAACAACAACAGTAATTGCTGCACCTACCCGCAACCCGCTTCTCGCAGCGAGCAACAAGCTATTGACAGCAAGCTTGCTGCTCACAGTGAGCAACAAGCAATGAGCAGCGAGCAGTGAGCTCGCTGCTGGTAGCTTGCTACTCGGAGCGAGCATTGAGCTCGCTGTGACGAGCAAAAGGAAACAAAAATGAAGGAGAAATAAATCCCCCACCCCACCAACAGCATTGGTGCTGTTGCAGCCACTATAGCAGCCGTAAGAGCCGCACTAGTACGCAACAACTTAGCAGCAGATGCAGCTGCAGTACCAATAGAGGTCGTAGCAAGAGCAGCAGCAGCAGTGGCAACAACAGCAACAGCAGCAGCAACAGCAATAGCAATAGCAGCATCTATAGCAGCTATAGCTGCCGCAACTGCACCAACAATTGCAGCAGCAGCAGCAGCAACCATAGCAGCTGCTGCCACAACAGATCAGTAACATCAGCAAGACCAGCAACAACAGCAATGACCGCTACTCACGTCAGTAGCCTTCTACTGACGTCACTAATCACGTCACTACTGACGTCATCAACACACACAAAAAAAGAGAAAGGCGGGGAAACTCCATAGCAGTAGTAGCAACAGATAACGCAAGCAGAAGCTACTGATGTCAGTCATCCAAGGCTCATGTCACTAGTGACATCAATAGCAAAACAAAAAAACCGGAGAAAGGGGCACCAATGCCATGGCTAACAACCCCACTAGGGAGGGATCCACCTCCATTGGGGGGACCCCCAGGGGAGGTTTCCCCCCTCCCCTTCTTCCAGTAGCTACAATAGCAGTAGTAACAGCAGCAGCAGCAGTGGCAACAACAGTAGTAGTAGCAACAGTAGCAGCAACAGCAACAGTAGTAGTAGTCCACAAGCTCCGTCGCCGACGCCTCTGACCCCCTAGCCGCCATTCAACAACAGCTTGCCGTGCTGACACAGCAGCTTGCAGCATTGCAGCCGTCCGCCTCTCAGACTCACATCAGTGGCCCGCCGCCTTTCATCTCTCCTACGCACGCAAGCCCTATTGTGTCTGCTGCTACGCATTACCTTGTGCAGCTAAAGACTCAACGCGAGTGGCAATCTGTGACCTCAGTCCTTGGCCCCACTCTGGGCACCAGCCGTAGGCTCAAGGACTTTGAGACGCCGCCTCCGCCGCTCCAGGCCGACGAACACTTCCGGAGCTTTGAGCTCAGCTTCCACATCTGGGCGCAGGGTGAGGGCTTCTGGACATACTACACCCTTCCGTACGACTCCACCCAGGCTGACCGGCTGTATGATGCTGGTCACGCCGCATGCGCTCTTGTCCCCATCACTCCTCCGGCATCCCGCCTAGCCCTAGAGCCCTCCCTTGGCAACTTCACCTCTGGCGTGACACCAGACAATGCTGCCGCGTGGCATGTTCTCAGTCATCCCCATCGTCTATCCAACGAGGTTGAGACAAGCCACCTGCTGCGAAAGTTCAACACCCTACACATGGAGGAGAACAAGACAGTCACCGCCTACTGGCAGCCGGCTGAGGACATCCCCCGTCGCCTCTGCACCTCTGCTCCACCCTCTCTCACCGTGCTCCTCACCATCAAGCGCGGTGCCACCAGTGCGTACACAGACATCTTCGTCCATTACTCCCTGGGGGTTCTTTCTACCATGGCGGCCAAGGGCACTCTCATGTCGTGGGCATATGAGCTCTTCCTCAAGATTGAGGAATCTCATCTGGAGTCCCACCTCTAGCGCACAGAGGCCCTCGCCTCACATGTTGTCGCCTTTGTGGCCGTCGCCTTCCCTGCAACAGTGACTTCCACGAGCTCCTTGTTGCTGAAAAAGAAGAAGCGTCGAGGTAAGAAGCGCAAGGGTTAGTAGCAACAGCCGCAACATTAGTCAACTGGGTCTAGTGGCAGTGGCTCGGTCTGCCACAACTATGGCCCGCCAAGACATGGGTGGTACACGTGCCCGCTACCGACGGATGAGGCTCCTGTCATTGCAACCATGCGTCGCCGATGGGAGCATTGTCTCACCTTCTCTGCGATCACTGTCGCTGCCTCCGACGCCTCGACCCCGACCAGCAGCTGCACTCCTACGACCGCGACCCCGGTCCTGCAGACGCTAGCTCCTCAGCACCATCATCCGCCACTGTCGGTGCCGCCGTTCCCTTCATCGGCATATTCTTCCTTCTATCCGGGCTCCGGTGCCCTCACTCTACACTCCGTCTACACTCCCGGGCCGTCCATGCGTGAGCGACAAATAGAGTAGTTGATTGCGCTCTAGCTCAGCTTGCCTCGCCCTCCCCCCCAGGGAAATGTGAGTTGCATCACCTCCTGCTCGACCCCCTCGCCCTACATGACTGAGACTGAGTTGCGGTCGTGCCCTGTCTCCTCGCCTGTCTCGCCGTCTCCCGTGGTCTCCCCTGTTCCCCTCCGTGATGACATCCCATGGCTTGATCATTGGCAGTCTCGGTTCCCACCCCCTTCCTCCGCGTTCGCATCTCTTGCTTGCTGCCATGTGACTGTTAGTGATCTGGCGACTCCGGTCCAGGACCCGGCCGAGACCTGGATCATCGACTTCGGGGCCACGCATCACATGATGGCCTCTCGTGAGGCCTTAACTATGCTTCGTTTTGTTGGCGATGCCTCCGGTGTCTGGATAGGCTCCGGCCAGGTGTTACCTGTCCATGGCGTTGGTGTTGATCGTTTCCGTGGTCCTACCGGTGATGTCTTCCTGACCGATGTTCTTTTCTTCCCGGTCTTGAGCTCAGCCTCTTGTCTGTACTGTCGTTGACCACATGAGCATGGACGTTGTGCGTTCGAGTGGTGCTGGCATTGTGTCATTGCGTCCGTCTCGTCTTGTCGTTCTCCACGCCACCGCCAGTGGAAACCTATGGCACTTTATTCGTCTGACTTCCTCTCCCTCTGTTGCCTCCTCGTCAGCCACCACAGGTCATGTACTTGGCACTAGCACGCTTTCTCCATAGCACACCCGTCTTTTGCATCGCCGCCTTGTCCACTCTGCTGCCGTCGACAGCATGCTCTGCACCCAGCCGGCCAAGGGCCTTGACCCTTAGACTTTCCCTTTACTGTGCCCCACAAAGTGCATTGATTGCGCTCAGGGCAAGATGCACCGGTCCACATACCCTTTGTCTTCCTCTCATGCATCCGCCCCTCTCGACCTGGTCCATTCTGATGTCATGGGTCCTCTCCTTACCGCGTCTTTCGGATAGCATGGCCGTTATGTCCTCACCCTCACTGACGACTATTCTCGTTACCGCTGGGTCTTCTGTCTTCGGCAGAAGAGCGATGTCGCCCGTGTCATTCAAGACTGGCTTGTCCTTGCGGAGCGCGAGTGTGGTCGACCTCTTCGCCGCTTTTGCTCTGATCACGACGGTGAGTACATGGGCGAGACCAGGACCTTTCTTTTCTCACGCGATATCCACCACGAGACGTCTGCGCCCTACACACCCGCCCAGAACAGCGTCTCAAAACGGTAGAACCGTACCATGGCCCATGCCGTCCGCACCATGCGGGTTGAGTCTGGCCTCTCCGATGGCTTCTACTTTGAAGCCATGCCGTACATGACATGGGCCTGGAACCGGATTTCTCACGGACCCCTTTCCCGCCAGTCCATGCCATACCAACACTGGTGCGGTCAGCGAGCCGACCTCCACCCTGCTCGCGTGTGGGGTTGCGTGGCCATTGTGTGGCTGCCCGCCTTACAGCAGGGCGGCAATCTCGTCCCCTGCGGGCGTCTTTGGACCTTACTCGGTGTCTCTCGTCAGTCCAAGGCTTGGCGCTTCTGGGATCCCTTCCGACTCTGCATCGTCGAGTCCCACAATGCCCTCTTCTTTGAGGAGCTGTTTTTGCGCGACCTTGTTTACCCCGGCTCCTCGGTGTCCCTCCCGTTGCGTGGGGGACTGGTGAGTCCGTCCTCCATCCTACCGCTCTCGGGTGGTACATCACTTAGTCCCTTTGAGCCAGTAGCCCCTGCCGCGCCCGTTGGCCCCTGCGAGCCGACGGTCCCAGATGCGGCCAATGGCCCCTTCGGTTTGACGGTCCCACATGCGTTTGCCTGCCCCTCCGGGCCGACAGTCCCAGATGCGCCCGCTGGCATCTCCGGGCCGACGGTCCTGGATGCGCCCGCTGGCCCCTCCGGTTCGTCTGACCCAGACGCGCCCTCTAGCCTCTCCGAGCCATAGGTCCCAGTCGTGTCCACTGGTCCCTCCTTGTCAGCCATCCCAGTCACATCCACTAGTCCTACTGGGCCAGCCGCCGCAGTCACGCCCGCTGGCCCCTCTTGGCCGGGTGCCCTAGTTGCGTCCGCTGGCCCCTCCGGGCCAGCCGCCGCAGTCACGCCCGCTGGCCCCTCCTGGTCGGTGGCCCCAGTTGCGTCCAGTGGTCCCTCTGGGCCGGCGGCCCTGTCTGCCTCCGCCAACCCGTCAAGCCTCTCTCTTGCCCTACCGCGCTACACGCGTGGCCCAGACGGCAGCCTGTGACCCAGACCGTCGGTCAGCGTGCAGGCCGCAACACCTTGCCCTGTGGCGTCTCGGTCCCCTGTCGCTCCACGTGTCTCTTCCACTCCTACGGTTGTGAGTGGGGACCTTGGCATGAAGGCCCTCGGCCTGAGCACTTCGGCCATCATTGCAGACCTTCACCGTGGCCCTGCACTGGGCTATGTGATGCTCCATTACAAGCATCGGCATGCTGTCATGGATGCACTCGCACGCATCCCACATGGAGCTCAAGACACACACGCTCTCTAGGATTGCTCCATAACACGCCTGGAGGACCCAACCACCCTACGTGAGGCTCGAACCTCTCCTGAGGCCACACATAGAGATGCTGCATGCGTTGATGAGCTCTCCGATGTCCGGCAGCACCACGCATATGAACTCGTCGACCTCCCTCCAGGTTGGAAGGCCATTGGTGCCAAGTGGGTCTTTTGGCGCAAATGGAAGCCCGACGGATCCCTGGAAAAGTACAAGGCCAGCCTCACAGCCAAGGGGTTTGCTCAGGACCCTGGGCTTGATTACAACCACATCTTTGCTCTAGTTTGCCAATTCTCCACGAGCCGAGTGCTTTACAGTCCGGATGTCTAGCATGGGTGGGAGCTGCATCAGAAGGACGTGAGCAACGCCTTCCTCCATGGTTCACTTGAGGGCAAGGAGCTCTACATGGTGCAGCCTCCAGGCTTCCATGATAGTACTAGGAGAGTCTGGCGGCTGCGGAAGGCCCTCTACAGCCTGAAGCAGTCGCCTCGATGTTGGAACTAGGAGATCAGCAGCATGCTCCTTTGCGGTGGGCTTCAGCGTAGCACCGTTGACCCCGCACTGTTCGTCAACCCGCGAGGCCAGACCCTCACCGGTGTCGTGGTCTACGTCGACGATCTTCTCATTGCGTCACCTCACATGGCTACCGTCTAGCGTGTCAAGGACCTACTGCACACCACCTACCAGATGAAGGATCTCGGGTCGGTCCGAGTCTTCCTGGGCATGGAGTTCAAGCATGATCGCTCCCACGGCATCCTACACGTCCATCAGGCTGCCTATGTGCAGACCCTGTCCACTCTCTGCGCTGAGGGACTACCCCTCGTGCCCAGGGCATCTTCACTGATGTCACCTGATGGCCAGGTGAAGCTGAAGAGTCCTTACCTAGCCGTTGTGGGGGAGCCAGTTGACGGGACCACGTATCTGCGAGTCATCAGGTCACTGATGTTCCTGGCGATGACAACGCGTCCACACATCACGTTCGCCGTCAACCTCCTGGCTCAGTTCTCTCAGGTGCCGCGTCACCTCCACTTCGAGATCGCAATCCGAGTACTGCGCTACGCCATCTCGACTCCTCGATGAGGTCTCATGTTCCGCTGCCAGCCGTTTGTCGTCGCGGTGGGCTACGCCGACAGTGACAGGGTCGGCACTCCAGACGGTAAGAGTCGCACAGGCTGGATCTTCCTGGTCAGCGGCACAGCTTTGTCCTGGCGTAGTGGCAAGCAGGGTGCATCACACGTAGTATCGCTGAGGCTGAGTATGTGACCCTTGCCTCTGGCGTGTGTGAGAGTGTGTGGTTGCGTCGTTTGTTATTCGAGTTGCGTTATTCTGTCGCATCCATCACGTTGCATTGTGAGAGTGCCTTGGCCATCGCCGACAATGACGACATGCATCACACACGCACAAAGCACATCAACGTTGAGTATCACTATGTGCGTTCGTTGTTGCATGACGATAGCATTAGCATTGTGTGGGTTGAGACAGCACGGTAGCTGGCTGACTTCTTGACCAAGGCACTGAAGCGCGAATTGTTCAAGAAGGCTGTGAGTTCAGTTGGAGTGCGTCTATGAGTGGCTCTCTTTGTCCTTGCCTGCTTCTCTATGTTCCCTGGAGGAGTTTGGTTGTTGACTGTGTCTCTGCCCGAACATGTGCACTACGCTTGTGAGTCATGGGGAAGTGTTCGTTTTTGCTCATCTCTCATTGTGCTCTGTTGTGTCCTCCCAGCTTGTGTACGTCGGTGTGTAGATGAATGACGGCGAGACTCAACGCTGCTGGAGTGTCGTTCGGTGGAGCTGACGCTCGCTGAGGCCTACTCGCACTTTGCTGGAGCCTCCTCCCTCCGACGACGTGCTCAGCTCCATCGGCAGGCCTCCTGGGCAGTCGGGCCACCGACAGTCACTGCCACCACAAATGTTGTCTGCATGAACCCAGTGTTAATTCTGACTGTGCCATTGCGTCTGTAGCATCATGCTCTACCTAGGCTCCATGTCTCTTGCTGTGTGGCACTGTTTGGCATCATGGACCGTTGTAGGCACTGCCTGGGTCCGGGCAGCCATAACTCTTTGTTGCTATTCTTCTACCTGATTCTAACCGCACGACTGCGTTCCCAGCGTCAGTATTATGGTATGGTCCAATTTTCAGGCAAAACGGACGACGCCCGGGTTTTGGGCTGTCAGGCGTCTTGCATGGCTCACGGAGAAAACCCTGCATGCCAGAAAATAGGTCCATGACTATATTCTGGGGCAAATATATCCGAACTGCTGTGTATGCGCCCCGCACCTTCCCAGACTGTCGAGCGGAAATCATGACGAAGGCAGGTGCGTGTTTCGACAGCGCATGTTTAAGCAATGTCGAGGTGCAGTTCTGATGCCCAATTGATGCCGCTTTTGAACCGCAACTGTATCGACGACTGCTAACCTAGTAGTCGCCTATGCTATATGCCGATCGAAAGGCCACATCAAGTGAACAGTGAAATCATACAAAAGTCCTACGTGACTGTGTACGATACAGGACCCTTCCATCGGACCTTGCATCAAAGCGATAAAAACCAGCACTGGAGAAAAAAAGTCGTTAAGGATGCGATTTCTTCTCTCGCTTCGCATCGAATGGTTCGATGATGATTATCTTTCATTTTTGTTGACAAGTTCATGGCGATCCATTCTCGTTAAAAGCAGAGTTCTCAATTGTCTTGTATGTTTGTGGTTGTTTGTGGTTCGTCGAACAGGGAGAGTTTGTTTGCACGAAGTTTTAAACGTCGCAGATACGCACATAGCAGTCACATAGATTGAGTGACTGACTCGAGTATCTCATAAATGACTATTTGACTAGACGTTAGTGAACCAAATTCATCACTTTGGCAGATGGCTGCCACCATGGCCATGATGAGGTCAAAGATAGGCATCCGGGAGAATGGCGCTTCAAGAATCGGAGTTTCCGCTTCATGAGGATCTACCACGGCATCGGGTACTAACGACAAAACGCGGCCGTGACCTCGCGTCATAAGTGGGGTCAAATCAGGCACCTCAGATAACATTATCCTATTTTCTGATTGGCTGGTTAGCTGAGGAACAACTTCTACACTAGTGGGGGGGAGCTAGAACTTGGAAGGGTCGCCCATTGTTGCTCATTCTTCACTCATAAAAAGTTTCTTCCAGTTTTCAGCTGCTTTCAGGCGCTAACACTGACGCGCGCATTTCTGAGTAAAGAACCCAGGACTTCCAGACTTAATCCCTAGAGCAACAGGCTGAGGGGGTAGCAGACTTAAGCAACGAGCCTGGAAGCCAACACGCTGCATTAACAACGCTGCTGCCCCAACCTGTTGCCTAGTTTTCCATTTTGGTATCAGAGCCAGAATGTAGCAGCAACAGCGGACGACTGGCGTACAGGTGCCTAACAACGCCGTCGGATTCCCGATGCGCGCCAGTGCAGGGGATCTGCTACCGGATTTTTTCCGACAGCATTGACCTTCCTGGTGGCGGCGTCAAAATTTTTCCCACAGCCACAGTGCCAGTGGAAATTCTGCCGGATTTTTTCCGACAGCACTGACCCCCACGCTGGACGCGAGGAGGAGTGCGGCAGGCCACGTCAGGCGCTTGCTGGCGACAACGCACGTGGCAACGTCCTCTAGGTAGAGTGGCAGGCTGCAGCAGCTCGCAATTGCAGTTGTAGCTTGCAACAAAAGCAAGCAGTTGCAGTAGCAGCGAGCAGCAGCGGTGCGCAGCAACAGCTGACAACAGCAGCAGCTCGTGGTAGATCAGAGAAGCAGGAGCCCACGGCAGCAGCCAACAGCAGTAGCAGTGAGCAGAAGCAGCAGTAGTAGTGGAAATAGCAGCAGCAATAGCAGCAGCAGCAGCAGCAAGCAGCAACAGCAGTGAACAGCCGCAACGAGCAGTAGCCAGCAGTAACAGTAGCAGCAGCTGCTGCTCTTGTAGCTGCGCGCAGCCCGCTGCTTGCAGCGAGTAGCAAGCTGTTAACAGCAAGCTTGCTGCTCGCGGTGAGCTCGCTGCTTGCGGCTTGCTACTCGCAGCAAGCAGTGAGATCGCTGTGACGGGAAAAATGAAAATGAAATATAGGAGAAAAAATTCCCTACCCTGCCAGCAGCACGCAGCAACTTAGCAGCAGCTGCAGTTGCAGACGTAGCAGTAGCCGCAACAGCAGCAACCGCAGTAACAGCAGTAGCCGCAGTAATAGCAGTAGCAGCAGCGGCAGCAGCAGCAACAGGAGCAGCAGTATCAGCAGCAGCAATAGCAATAGCAGCAACATCTACAGCAGCTGCACCCGCCGCAACTACACCAACAATCGCAGCAGCAGTAATAGCAGAAGCAATCATAGCAGCTACTACCACAGTAGATCAGTAAGGTACCAGCGACAGCAGTAGCAGCGGTAGTGACTGCAGTCGCATAGTAGCGGCTCAGCAACAACCGCTGCTACCGTGAGTAGCCTTCCACCGACGTCACTACTCAGGTCACTCCTGACATCATCAACATAGAAATAAAGAGAAAGGGGGGGGACTCCATAGCAGCACCAGCAACAAATAGCATAAGCAGCAGTTGCTGATGTCAGCCGTCCTAGGCTGATGTTACTACTGACATCAACAGCACAAAAGAAGAACCAGAGAAAGGGGCACCAATACCATGGCTAAAAGGCCCACTAGGGAGGGGTCCTCCTTCGTTGGGGGGACCCCCACGAGGGGTACCCTCTCCCCCTCTTTCTCTTGCAGTAGCAGTAGTAGCAGCAGCAGCAGCAGTAGCGGCAGCAGTAGCAGCAGCAGCAACAGCAGCAGCACTCCACATGCTCTGTCGCCGACACCTTTGATCCCCTAGCCGCCATTCAACAACAGCTTACCGCGCTGACACACCAGCTTGTAGCACTGCAGTCGTCTGCCTCTCAGACTCACACCAGTGGCCCGTCGCCTTTCATCTCTCCTAGGCACGCAAGCCCTACTGTGTCTGTTGCTACGCATTATCTTGCGCAGCTACAGACTCAGCGCGAGCGGCAAACTGTGACCTCAGTCCTTGGCTCCACTCTGGGCGCCAGCCGTAGGCCCAAGGACTTTGAGACGCCGCCCCTGCCGCTCCAGACCGACGAGCAGTTCCGGAGCTGTGAGCTCAGCTTCTGCATCTGGGCGCAGGGTGAGGGCTTGTGGACATACTACACCCTTCCGTATGACTCCACCCAGGCCGACCAGCTGTATGACGCTGGTCGTGCCGCACGCGCTCTCGTCCCCGTCACTCCTCCAGCGTCCCGCCTAGCCCTAGAGCCCTTCCTTGGTGACTTCACCTCTGGCATGACACTAGACCCTGCTACCGCGTGGCATGTTCTCACTTGTCCCCATCATCTATCCAACGAGGCTGAGACAAGCCGCCTGCTACGGAAGTTCAACACCCTGCACATGGAGGAGATCGAGACAGTCGCCGCCTACTGGCAGCGGGCTGAGGACATCCCAAGTCGCCTCTACACCTCTACTCCACCCTCTCTCGCCGTGCTCCTCACCATCAAGCGCGGTGCCACCAGTGCGTACACAGACATCTTCCTCCATTACTCCCAGGAGGTTCTCTCCACCATGGCGGCCCAGGGCACCCTCATAACCTGGGCACAATAGCTCTTCCTCAAGATTGAGGAAGCTCATCTGGAGTCCCGCCTCCACCTCACAGAAGCCCTAACCTCACATGTCATTGCCTCCGTGGCCGTTGCCTTCCCCACAGCAGCGACTTCCACCAGCTCCTCGTTGCCGGGAAAGGAGAAGCGTCGAGGCAAGAAGGGCAAGGGTCGGCAGCAACAGCCGCAACATCAGTCAACTGGGTCTAGTGGCAGTGGCTCGGTCTGCCACAACTATGGCTAGCCAGGACATGGGTGGTACACGTGCCCGCTACTGACGGACAAGGCTGGTGTCATCGCCACCATGCGTTGCCGACGGGAGCATTGTCTCACCTTCTCCGTTGTCGCAGTCGCCGCCTCCGACGCCTCGACCCCGACCAGCAGCTCCACTCCTACGACCGCAACCCCGGTCCTACAGACGCCAGCTCCTCAGCACCATCACCTGCAACTGTCGGCGCCGCCGTTCCCTTCATCGGCATAGTCTTCCTTCTATCCGAGCTTCAGCGCCGTCACTCCGTACTCCGTCTACACTCCCAGGCCGTCCACGCGTGAGCGACAGTTGGAGCAGTTCATTGCGCTCCAGCTCGGATTGCCTCGCCCTCCCCCCCGGGGAAGTGTGAGTTGCGTCACCTCCTGCTCGACCCCCTCGCCCTACATGACTGAGACTGAGTTGCGGTCGTGCCCTGCCTCCTCGCTTGTCCCGCCGTCTCCCGTGGTCTCCCTTGTTCCCCTCCGTGATGACGTCCCATGGCTTGATCATTGGCAGTCTCGGTTCCCACCCCCTTCCACCGTGTCCGCATCTCTTGCTTCCTGCCATGTGACTGTTAGCGATCTGGCGACTCTGGTCCAGGATCCGGCCGAGACCTGGATCATCGACTTCGGGGCCACGCATCACATGACGGCCTCTCGTGAGGCCTTAACTATGCTTGGTTTTGTTGGCGATGCCTCCGGTGTCTGGACAGGCTCCGGCCAGGTGTTACCTGTCCATGGCGTTGGTGTTGTTCGTTTCCGTGGTCGTACCGGTGATGTCTTCCAGACCGATGTTCTTTTCGTCCCGGTCTTGAGCTCAGCCTCTTGTCTGTACTGCCGTTGACCACATGAGCATGGACGTTGTGCGCTCGCGTGGTGCTGGCACTATGTCGTTGCATCCATCTCGTCTTGTCGTTCTCCACGCCACCACCAGTGGAAACCTATGGCACTTTATTCGTCTGACTTCCTCTCCCTCTGTTGCCTCCTCGTCAGCCACCACAGGTCATGTACTTGGCACTAGCACACTTTCTCCATAGCACACCCGTCTCTTGCACCGCCGCCTCGTCCACTCTATTGCCGTCGACAGCATGCTCCGAACCCAGCCGGCCAAGGGCCTTGACCCTGAGACTTTCCCTTTACTGTGCCCCACAAACTACATTGATTGCACTAAGGGCAAGATGCACCGGTCCACGTACCCTTTGTCTTCCTCTCGTGCATCCGCCCCTCTCGACCTGGTCCATTCTGATGTCATGGGTCCTCTCCTTACCGCGTCTTTCGGATAGCATGGCCGTTATGTCCTCACCCTCACTGACGACTATTCTCGTTACCGCTGGGTCTTCTGTCTTCGGCAGAAGAGCGATGTCGCCCGTGCCATTCAAGACTGGCTTGTCCTTGCGGAGCGCGAGTGTGGTCGACCTCTTTGCCGCTTTTGCTCCGATCACGACGGTGAGTACATGGGCGAGACCACGACCTTTCTTTGCCTCACGCGATATCCACCACGAGACGTCTGCGCCCTACACACCCGCCCAAAACAGCGTATCAAAATTGTAGAACCGTACCATGGCCCATGCCGTCCGCACCATGTGGGTTGAGTCTGGCCTCTCCGATGGCTTCTACTTTGAAGCCATGCCGTACATGACATGGGCCTGGAACCGGATTCCTCACGAACCCCTTTCCCGCCAGTCCATGCCATACCAACACTGGTGCGGTCAGCGAGCCGACCTCCGCCCTGCTCGCGTGTGGGGTTGCGTGGCCATTGTGTGGCTGCCCGCCTTACAGCAAGGCGGCAAGCTCGTCCCTTGCGGGCGTCCTTGCACCTTACTCGGTGTCTCTCGTCAGTCCAAGGCTTGGCGCTTTTGGGATCCCTCTCGACTCTGCATCGTCGAGTCCCGCGATGCCCTCTTCTTTGAGGAGCTGTTTCTACGCGACCTTTTTCACCCTGGCTCCTCGGTGTCCCTCCCGTTGCGTGGGGGAGTGGTGAGTCCATCCTCCGTCCTGCCGCTCTCGGGTGGTACATCACTTAGTCCCTTTGAGCAAGTAGCCCCTGCCGCACCCGCTGGCCCCTCCGGGCCGACGGTCCCACATGCATCCCATGACCCCTCCGGGCCGATGGTCCCACATGCGTCTGCTGGCCCCTCCGGGCCGACAATCCCAAATGCGCCCGCTGGCACCTCCGGGTCGACGGTCCCAGATGCGCCCGCTGGCCCCTCCGGGTCGTCAGACCCAGACGCGCCCGCTAGCCTCTCCAGGCCGGTGGTCCCAGTCGTGTCCAGTGGTCCCTCCGTGCTAGCCACCCCAGTCACATCCACTATTCCTACCGGGCCAACCGCCATAGTCATGCTCGCTGGCCCCTTTGGGCCGGCTGCCTTAGTCGCGTCCGCTGGTCCCTCTGGGCCAGCCGCCGCAGTCACGCCCGCTGGCCCCTCCGGGCAGGTGGCCAGCCGCGTCGAGTGGTCCCTGTGAGCCGGCAGCCCCGTCTGCCTCGGCCGGCCCCTCAGGCTTGTCAGGCCTATTTCTTGCCCTACCGCGCTACACGCGTGGCCCAGGCGGCAATCTGCGACCCAGACCGTCGGTCAGCGTGCAGGTCGCAGCACCTCGCGCTGTGGCGTCTCAGCCCCCTGTCGCTCCACGTGTCTCTTCCACTCCTACGGTCGTGAGTGGGGACCTTGGCACGAAGGCCCTCGGCTTGGCCACTTTGGCTGTCATCGCAGACCTTCACCCCGGCTCTGCACTGGGCTATGCGATGCTCCATCACGAGCATCGGCATACTGTCATGGCTGCACTCGCACGCATCCCACGTGGAGCTCGAGACGCACACGCTACCTCAGTCTCCTCCATAGCATGCCCGAAGGACCCAACCACCCTGCGTGAGGCTCAAGCCTCTCCTAAGGCCACGCACAGGGATGCTGCCTCCGCTGACGAGCTCCTCACGCCACGCGTATGAACTCGTCGACCTCCCTCCTAGTCGGAAGGCGATTGGTACCAAGTGGGTCTTTCGGCGCAAATGGAAGCTCGACGGATCCCTGGACAAGTACAAGGCCCTCCTCACAGCCAAGAGGTTTGCTCAGGTCCCTAGGGTCAATTAGGACTAGATCTTTGCTCTGGTTGGCCGATTCTCCACGAGCTGAGCGCTTTTCAGTCTGGTTGTGCAGCATGGGTGGGAGTTGTATCAGATGGACGTGAACAACACCTTCCTCCATGGTTCACTGGAGGGTGAGGAGCTGTACATGGGCAGCCTCCACGATTCGACGACGGCACTGGGAGAGTCTCGCGGCTGCGGAAGGCCCTCTACGACATGAAGCAGTCGCCTCGGTGCTAGAACCAGGAGATCAGCAGCATGCTCCTTCGCGGTGGGCTTCAGCGCAGCACCGCTGACCCCGCACTGTCCGTCAGCCCGCGAGGCTAGACCCTCGCCGCTGTCCTGGTCTACGTCGACGATCTTCTCATTACGTCACCTCACATGGCTATCGTCCAGCGTGTCAAGGACCTACTACACACCACCTACCAAATGAAAGATCTCGGATCTGCCTGAGTCTTCCTGGGTATGGAGTTCTTGCATGATTCTTGCCAGGGCATCCTACACGTCCACCAGGCTGCCTATGTGCAGACCCTGTCCAGTCGCTTCGCTGAGGACCTGCCCCTCGTGCGAAGGGCAACCGATGTCACCTGATGGCTAGGTGAAGCTCAAAAGTCCTGACCCAGCCGTTGTGAGGGAGCCCGTTGACGTGACCACGTATCTGCGAGTCATCGGGTCACTGATGTTCCTGGCGATGACAATACGCCCAGACATCGCGTTCGCCGTCAACCTCCTGGCTCAGTTCTCTCAGGAGCCCCGTCACCTCTACTTCGAGGCCACGATCCGAGTAATGTGCTTCGTCGTCTTGACTCCTCGGCGAGGTCTCATGTTCCGTCGCCAGCTGTTTGTCGTTGCGGTGGGCTACACCGACAGTGAGCGGGCCGGCAGTCCAGACGGTAAGAGTCGCACAAGCTGGATCTTCATAGTCGGCGGCACGGCTGTGTCCTGGCGCAGTGGCAAGCAAGGGTGCATCGCACGGAGCACTGTTGAGGCTGAGTATGTGGCCCTCGGCTCAGGCGCGTGTGAGAGTGTGTGGTTGCGTCGTTTGTTGTCCGATTTACGTCAGTCTGTCGCATCCATCACGGTGCATTGTGAGAGTGCCATGGCCATCGCCGACAATGACGGCGTACATCACACACGCACAAAGCACATCAACGTTGAGTATCACTATGTGCGTTTGTTGTTGCATGACGGCAGCATCAGCATTGTGTGGGTTGAGACAGCACGGCAGCTGGCTGACTTCTTGACCAAGGCACTGAAACGCGACTCGTTCAAGAAGGCTATGAGTTCAGTTGGAGTGCGTCCGTGAGTGGCTCTCTTTGTCCCTTCTTGCGTCTCTATCTGCCCTGGGGGAGATTGGTTTTTGACTGTGTCTCTGCTCGTACACGTGCACTACGCTTGTGAGTCATGGGGGAGTGTTGGTTTTTGCGCATCTCTCATTGTGTTCTGTTGTGTCCTCCCGGCTTTTGTACATCGGTGTGTAGATGAATGACGGCGAGACTCAACGCTGCTGGAGTGTCCTCCGGTGGAGCCGACGCTCGGTGAGGCCTTCTCGCAGTTTGTTGGAGCCTCCTCCCTCCGACGACGTGCTCAGCTCCATCGGCAGGCTTCCTGNGAAGGCTATGAGTTCAGTTGGAGTGCGTCCGTGAGTGGCTCTCTTTGTCCCTTCTTGCGTCTCTATCTGCCCTGGGGGAGATTGGTTTTTGACTGTGTCTCTGCTCGTACACGTGCACTACGCTTGTGAGTCATGGGGGAGTGTTGGTTTTTGTGCATCTCTCATTGTGCTCTGTTGTGTCCTCCCGGCTTTTGTACATCGGTGTGTAGATGAATGACGGCGAGACTCAACGCTGCTGGAGTGTCCTCCGGTGGAGCCGACGCTCGGTGAGGCCTTCTCGCAGTTTGTTGGAGCCTCCTCCCTCCGACGACGTGCTCAGCTCCATCGGCAGGCTTCCTGGGCGGTCGGGCCGGCAGCGGTCACTGCCACCACAGATGCTGTCTGTATGAACCCAGTGCTAATCTTGACTGTGCCCTTGCGTCTGCTGCAACATGCTCTACTGAGGCTCCATGTCTCTTGCTGTGTGGCATTGGTTGGCATCATGGACCGTTGTAGGCACTGCCTGGGTTCGGGCAGCCATAACTCTTTGTTGTTGCTTTTCTACCTGATTCTGACCGCACGACTGTGTTTTCAGCGTCGGTATTATGGTATGGTCCAGCTTTCACGCAAAACGGACAACGCCCGAGTTTTGGACTGTCAGGCGTTTGGCAGGGCTCACCGAGAAAACCCTGCATGCCAGAAAATAGGTCCATGACTATCTCTGATTGGCTGGTTAGCTGAGTAACAACTTCCACGCTACTGGAAGGGAGCTAGAACTTGGAGTAGTCCTCCATTGTTGCCCATTCTTCACTCCTAATGAGTTACTCCTAGTTTTCAACTTCTTTCTTGAACTAACACTAACGCACACATTTGTGAGTAGCAAACTCAGAGTCTCTAGAGAAACAGACTGAGGGGGTAGCAGACTTAAGTAGCGAGCATGGAAGCCTGCACGCTGCATCAACAACGCTACTGCCTCAACCTTTCACCTAGTTTTCCATCTCCGAGCATTGAGGCCTAGTCATCGGCTGTGTCACTAGGAAGCTTCTACTCACCCATGCCTGCCTGGGACGACAGTGAGAGTGCCAAACAAGATGACATCGGCAACTCAACACTAATTATCCTTCTGATACATGTCGTAACCGCTCATGGCTTCGGCACTATGGAGAGGGATTGCAATCATGTGTGTCCGCGCAAACAACAATCTCGTGTGCTCAAAGAGGACAACGAGCACAGAAGCAACAGACATCAGGCACATCCTTCATCTGCAAGCCACATCCTTAATGTGCAAGCCACAGCATTCATCTGCAAGCCACATTTTTTCCCAGATTCGATGCCCCTCTCGTGGATGCCGTCATCTGCTCATATGGTGTGCGTCGGTTGGGGCCTCGTCGCAACTTCTGAAGGCATTTGCCGAACATTTCAAGTGTGTCAAACAAAATGTGCGCATCATCACCTTGAGGCAGCGCCAGCTGCAGCGGCATCACTTGCCATCGCAGCTCCAACCACACGTTGTCGCTTATGGACGTTCAAGAGGGCCTCACTTGCCATGCGAGCATATCCGACTGCCCATGTGCCGCCGCCGACTGTCTTCTCTAACAGTATGCAGAACCGCCACCAAGGGGAGAAAAAAAAAAAAACGACAACAGCGAGCGACTATTCTTCCTCTCGCCGCAACTCAACCGCTCTCAGCCCACGTTCC
>SZWC01015154.1:2441-33072 GCA_023375785.1 Penium margaritaceum
GGGTGGGGTGCAGCTGCGGTCCAGCTCTGGAGCCTGTTGCCCTTGTTCTTTCCCTTGCACCAGAGGGCATTGTGATGGCCTCTTCCTCATTCTTGCCAGCATGATGACAAGCTGGCTGCTGATCATGGGGTGAGGAGGACCTTGGACCTTGGGACTGCCCCCCAAGATCATCGCGTGCAAGCTTCCGTAGGACCTTTCGATTGTGAAAGCAACCGAAGTGTGCTAAGTCCCTAGGTACGGCCCAACATGGGGAAAAGTATTTCAGGTGTTTCATCGGGTTTCTAGGAAACACTGATTCACTCAGAGTGCATTTAACGTGCTTTCCCACCAGACGGTTAGAATGGTGATTGCTTGTTGCGCATGCCTGGGTCGCAGCTAAGCTGTCTGCAGACCCAGCCTCACTTGTGGAGGGGGTCACGGGGGGACTGGAGGAAGGGGTGCAAGTGTGTTGTAGACTAGGGACAGAGGTGCTGGACTTGACCAACTTCTGCTAGAAATTATTCTAGCACCTGTTATACCGATTGTGTTGTCTGCCTTCATGCTGTCATCGGATTGTGTGTTTATCCCTGGCTGATTTAGTGCTTCCGCGAGAACAAGTTCTCGCGAAAGCACCAAGTCCAATCAACTGGTGGAAACAAAACAATCAAACTGCAAGCTCCCAATGTTGGTTTGTGTGGCTTCCACCCGTCATGACCGACCTCAATGAATTACCCAAACCCCACGTCAGTGGTACAAGGTGCAGGAGAGCGTGACGACACAACGGGCCTCCGCAGTGTCTCGAGACTTCTCCACCATCTGCAACAGCGCCGGCGAGACGCGGTCGATGCGTTCCGACAACTCTGTTGGCTTGTCGGTGAGAAGATGCGTGGAAGCTTCCTAACGACAGCCTCCGACTAGTGCCTGGTCAGACGGTGACGACAGTCACAAGTCGTGCACACAACGTCAAGGGTCTGGCTAGGAGACACGAGGCAAAGTGTCAGAATGCTTCAATAGCATTTGCAAAGAGATGACAAATGACAGGTCCATGGCATACCGTACTGCCCCTTACATTCGACAAATTTTTTGAACTGAATTATATGATTGTTATATTCGACAATGATTTTCAGCCTTCTAGTTTTGGACCTGTTTCGTCCAAAGCCCCTGGGTTTTCCTGCTGCCTGAATTTGGTCGAAATCCCCGTTCACGTTCCTAGTCTATCCTTAGAACTTCGGTATTCAAGTCTTCGAACTTCAAGGAGGGAGAGCGAAGCTGCATCTTGCAGCTCGCTCCGCACGTAGTCGCGCAGCTCGTCTCGCGTTTCACAGCCTGCCACGTCCACGTAACTTCCCCACCGTCGCAGGATTGCGCGCGGAACGTGGATATCTCACGTTCTGCCCGCAGTCCTTAGAACAGATCGCTGAAGTTGAAACCGTGTGTAGAGGAAATAGAATTTCGCAATTTTGAGAGTGATTCGTCCAAAAGACCAGAATTATTTAGGTGCTTGAATGGTCGAAGGAAAACAATTATTTTAGTCGAATGTATGGGGCACTACGGTAAGTACCTGCGGCGGCGCACGACGGGTGTCGCACGCGGCAATGNTTCGCAGCCTGCCACGTCCACGTGACTTCCCCACCGTCGCAGGATTGCGCGCGGAACGTGGATATCTCACGTTCTGCCCGCAGTCCTTAGAACAGATCGCTGAAGTTGAAACCGTGTGTAGAGGAAATAGAATTTCGCAATTTTGAGAGTGATTCGTCCAAAAGACCAGAATTATTTAGGTGCTTGAATGGTCGAAGGAAAACAATTATTTTAGTCGAATGTATGGGGCACTACGGTAAGTACCTGCGGCGGCGCACGACGGGTGTCGCACGCGGCAATGCAAGATCTGTCCTAAGTCGGCCCAAAACCACTGTTTTGGCCGTAACTCTGCGCAGACATGTAAGAACGCTGCGCCGTATGAACCTAGACGTGCACGATCAAAAGCCGGATGCTAAACCCGGGGTTCAAAATAATCCGCTGCCCATGGTTTCGGTCGATAGATACGCGTTATCCATAGTCGAAAATGACATGACAGCGGTGCCCATGTTTTTGAATGTCCGTTCGAAAACGGAATTCGACTTTGCTGTCGAGGTCGGCCGTCGCTGACCTCGAGAGCGAAATCGGCGACTTCTGACACCGGCCTCACCAATGTTAGAAGTCACCATGTTGCAAGTTTTGGAGTTTGCAACTGCGAACTCCAAAACTCGCGACAGGGTACGCCGCATCTCACAAACCCCCCCCTCCCTAAACATTTGACAAACCCCCTAGTGACACTGGGGGGTTTGGGTTTTATGTTTTTACTTGCCTGGGCATCTGCCGGGCCCCGCGGTAGTGGGGCCCGGCAAATTCCCTTTCTTCTATCACTCGTGTGCCCCACCCCTCAAACCCCCCCAAAAACAGCCAAACCTCCTAATCAAACTGGGGGGTTTGTGCTTTTTTTTTTCAACTTGCCCAGACATCTGCTAGTGGACGTGCACACATGCGGCGCATATGAGCGCTATTTTTCTAGGACAAAACAGTGGCAAAAACACAGTTTTGGCCATCACTCCCTGCAGACACGTCAGAACGACGAGCCGTTTGAACCTGAACGGCCGCATCGACAAGATCTATGTCCTGATAAGTTGTACGCCTATGTGTTGTCTCACAGCATCAATCTAAGAAATATGGCAGTCTTCTGGGCGCCCGTCGCCGCCGGCCGCCGGTATTCTGACACCGTTGCCAGTCTCAGGGATCTGCACGTGAATGAAGATGAGCTGGGGGGTCACCGTAAGCCGTGTATGACACACACAAAAAAAAGGTCACATCCACTGTCTCCCCCAGCTGTGCGGGATCGTCCACCTTCAGGGCATCGTGCTCGTCGGGCGTGAGAGGTGTAGAAGCCGTGGGCACTGCATAGAGGAGGTCGTTGAAGCGCTCCCTCACAACACGTGCGTATCGGGCCTGATGCAATAGTAGAGTACTATGTCTGCGGTCTCGCACGATCTCGATGCCAAGAAACACTTCTGTAGGACCAAGGTCCTTCATCCTGTAGGCAGTCTGGAGGACAGCCTTGGCCTCCTTCACCGCCTCTAGTGAAGGAGACGTGATCAGAAGGTCATCTACACAGACCAGGATGGCGGTGAATCGCTCAGGCGTCCTCGGATGAAGAGAGGGGGATCTGCCTCACTCTGTACATATCCTGCAAGAGTCAGGGTGCCAGTGATCTCCCAGTTCCAACACCGAGGAGACCGCTTGAGGCCGTACAAGGACTTGCACAAGCGCCAGATTCTGTCACCGTCCTCAAAGCCGGGTGGCTGAGCCACGTAAATCTCCTCATCTCGAGAGCCATGGAGGAACACATTGTTCACATCCATCTGGTGTAGTTCCCAGTCATGCTGAGCCACTACACCGAATAGAGCTCGAGCTAAGGTCATACGGCTGACAGGGGCAAGTGCGTCACTGTGATCGACGCCCTCAATGTGAGAGTACCCCTTGACGACCAAGCGGGCCTTGTGGCGTGCCAATGAGCCATCCGGCTTCATTTTCTTGCGAAAGACCCACTTGACCTGAATAGCCTTCCTCCCAAGTGGAAGGTCGACTAGCTCGTAAACTGCGTGCTCTCGGATGGCACGAAGCTCATCCTCGCAGGCAGCATGCCAAGCGTCAGCATCCTGTGATGAGAGTGCTTCCCTTAGTGTGCCCGGGTCAGGCACCATAGAGGGAGAGCTTTGCGTGGCAAGAGCACACGCTTGAGTGCTAAGTCTGACAACCACAAGATCGGCTGCTGCATCACAAGCGATATGGAACTCGCGAGTGACGAGGTCGTGCCCTATGGGACACGCTGGATGTACCTCTGTGTGCTTAGTGCAGACACTCAGGCCTAGGGCCTTTGTGTCGGGATCACCATTCGCGATGCTACGAGCGGAGCGCCTGGGTACGGGACCAGACACTCGTTGAGCTCTAGAGTCCAATGGTCGAAGACGACCGCCAGGCTCACGGGAGTAACCCGGGCTCGAGGGATGCACCTCAGGCTCAGGAACGGGCACAATCGTAGCTTGGGAGGGCTGAGGCAAGGGAGCTTATGATGCCGTGCCAGGAGATGCGGGTGTGGGAGACACGGGGCTCGGTGTGAAAGTAGGAGGAGTTGAGGCAGGTCCACGCATAGGGGCACGATTGCTAGCGGACACAGGTATGGTCACAGGAGTACGCACAGGTACAAGATCATGGGTACCTGTGGGGTGGGAGGGGATAGGGGTAGAAGCCGGCGGTGATAGAGAGATCTCTGGACGGATAGCGATGATCGCTAGGTCATCAAGAGCCGGAGAAGTGGAGAAGTGGAGCCGGAGAAGTCGAACGGACACATTAGCCTTGCGAGCAGTGCTCGTAGGCGTAGTCATCTCACACGTAGGAACGTGTGTGACGGATAGCGACATGATCGAAGTCAGATCAAGGTATGTGAGGGACTCAAGGAAGAGCACGTGGCGTGACTGAACAATGCGACAGTGAGCATGGTCCCAAAAATTCCATGCCTTCGACCACGGGGAGATGCTGACACAGGCACACAAGCTGCGCCGCGGTTAGACCTTGGACCCCTGCTGGTCCTCGGTGTACTACACGGAAGCCAAGGATCCCCAGACATGAGCGAGGCACAGGTCAGCACGGTGGCCGAACCAGAGCTCATATGGTGTGACATGGTCCAGAACAGGACTAAGCGGGAAGCGGCTCCCGACCCAAATCATGTAGGCGAAGCCTTCAAACACGAAGGACTCCGGAAGACCGCACTCAAACCGCAAAGCGCGAACCACATCCTCCATGGTGCGGTTCCAGCGCTGAGAAACACTGTTCTACTGAGGAGTAGCAGGAGCAGAGACCTGGTGAAAAATGCTCTGCTCTGCGAAGAAGCTCTCCATCTCACACCACGATCTGAGCAGAAGGTGTGCAGCGTGTGGCGGGACTGTCGCTCACCCATCACTAGCCAGAGGCAAACTGTGAGAGCGGCGTCACTCTTCTGGCGTAGGCTGTAGACCCACCGCATCCGGGTGAAGTCATCAGTCAGGGTCACGACGTATCGACCCTGATCGGAAAGAGACTCGACAGGAAAGGGGCCAAGAAGGTCTGAATGGACTAACTCGAGAGGGCGAAGTACGGGTGATCGGGAGTCAGGGTAGGTGCAATGATGCATCTTACCCTGAGTGCAGAAGAGACAGTCGGTCATGGGCGGCTTCTTGAAAGAAGCCGCGTCAAGACCAAGGGCCGGCTGTGTCCGAATCAGCCTTGACACAGTGTCGGAGCCTACATGACACAGGCGACAATGGAGCAATCGGTGGTGCTCAGGGGATAGAACACCGGTGATAAAAACACGAGCGGAAGGGGAGGGGGAGCAAGGAGCAAAAGTCCGAGAAACACAACACAGGTCATCCAAAACAGAGGCACGAAGAACAACGCTACGAGTGTCAATGGCAATCACAGTCGCGAACACTGTAGTGTGCTCCACAGAGAGTCCCATCAGTGTGCAAGCACGTACAAAAAGCAAATTGAGCTAAAGGTCAGGCACAAACTGCCCCTCGGAAAGATACAGGGGGCCAAACGAACCATCCAAACATATGACCCAAACACCCTGGACTCGTAAGGACTGACCAGAGCCAGTGCGGACGGAACGAACAGACGCTATAGGGCCGAGAACAACGAGATCACTACGACGACAGGTCAGGTGATGAGTGGCACCGGAATAGATGATCCAAGTGCCACCGGAATCACGACTAGAGAATGTCATTGTACCATGGGCAATGGAACACTCGGCCTCAAATGGACGCTGGGCAGCAGATGGGGAGGAACAACGAAGGGCACAAAGGTGAGAATCATGAATCCAATCTAACAGTCAGGTCCATCGTCATCACATCCCGACTGTGGCCCCCCACACGAGTCATCCTCAGCCACAAGAACAGAAAAACAAACAGTCTGTGAACCACCCGACTATGACAACACTCTCGCACCTCCCTGAAAGCGAAGCGCCAGAAGGTGTTGGAGCTCGGCGGTGCGATCACGAGGGTCTGGGTCGCCGCTGGTCGCCGGTGTTGAAGCGGGAACTACTACGGTCGTGGTCGCCGTGCGCCCGGAGGATGTGCTACTCAACATAGACCATAGTGTGTGTTCATCCTGGAGCCCGCGAGTGATCTGCGCCCAGTCGAGCGGCTACTGGCACTCAGTGTAGCGATGGGCACCTCCACAGTTGTAGCAGTGAACGGAGCGTCCACTGCTACTACCAGATGACGGCTGGTGGTGCGACTGCTGTTGGCTGGAGCCGCGTTTCCGTCGCCCCTTCTTCCCCAGTGCTACTGCCACGACACCCTATGGCTGAGTCGGTGTAATTGGGGTGGAAGGGGAGGAGGAGGACATGACAGAGGATGGAGAAGGAGTCAAGAGGAGGGACGTCGGTGGTGATGCAATGACTACTGCAGCAATGGAGGTCTCCTGATGAGCCACGGCTGCCTGACAGGCAGAATTCACCTGGAGGAAGAGCTGGTGCGCCTAGGGAAGAAGCTGTAGTGAGGCCAAAAAAGGCTCAAGGCAAACTCTGAGCATAATTGTGCGGAGCGCCCACAGTTGTCTACCTCTTGAGGTCTTGAGGCGCGTGTAAATGCGCATGGCGCATTGCAAGTAGTCAGCTGTAGGCTCGGCAGGCCCTTGACAAAAGGAGTGAAAAGCACGGATGTGCCGTGCAGGTGACGTGCATCTCTGCAGCAAGCAAGGATAATGCTAGGTCCTAGCGCCCGCGTGGATCAGCGCCGATGCCTGTGCCGGCCTCGCCAAGGAACGAGCGGAAGTCGACGATGGTCTCGCGCGGCATGGCGTAGAGAAGTCCGCGCATCGCCCTAGCCACTATCAGCACCTGCGCTCGGTCCGTAGTCTGATGTGGACTGTGGTAGTTGGGCCACACGCCCTCTGAAGTTGCCCAAACCTGGAAGAGGATCTCCTAGCAGTCAAAGCCTTCCTCACTGAAATACGGTGGGGGCGTTGTCTCGAAGTCCTTGGGTTGTCGCTCCGTAGTGAGAGCAACCACAGGCTGGGAAGGACGAGGGATGGGAAAGACGTAGGGAAGAGGGAAGTCGCTGGGGTGGAGGTCGATCGAAACTTGGGAAAGCGAGATACGTGTGGGGGCTGAGAGTTTGTCTGAAGCTGGCGGAGATGCTCCTGAAGCACACGAATCTCGCGCTCGGGAGAGTCATCCTCCATGCCTTGCATGTCTGTGTCAATGCGCCGGATAGCAACGGTCTAGAAAACGGGTCCCGGCATGGGAGGCCGCCAACCGCTCTTGGTATTGCAACCAAGACAACATATCACCCTCGAACGAGGGATCCACACTTTAGGTTCATTTGGTTTGCAGCCTCACAAAGTCCGCATGTTGGACTTTAGTGTCTGTCTTTGGTTGGATCCTCTGTGAGGAGTCTCAAAGGCAAGAACTCTAAATGGATGCATGCAAGGTATAGGCTTTTATACTTGCAGAGCTTTGGTAAAGCTTCTGCTTGTAGTAGCTCCACTGGAGCCAACCTCAACCTACAGTCCTACTTGGCGCGTCCTTAGACCGCCAAGTGTCATCCTCAAGGCAGGCTCTAGTAAGCTTCCTAGAAGCTTCTTGTCCGAGTTTGGGCCACAAAGAAAATTGCGGCCGTCGCGGGGTCTGAACCCGCGACCTCTCGTTTGAGACTCCGGTGCCTATTTAACCAAGCCAAAAAAGCATGGTTCCTATGATGAGCCACAGGGGACATACCCATTATGGGCAGTGCATTCCTGGCCCATCTCAGAACAGACCAAGGGGACGTACTCCATAGAGAAGTGCATGCCTTGTCTGAACGTGTGGCTAGCCAGCTAGGCAGTGGACAAGGTGCATACTATTTCAACATATCTCTCCCTTGCACCTCTGTCCATCTGTCACTTACTGGGCTCCATTAATGCCTTGGGGATCACCCTTTGTCTGCTGCACTCCTCATGCCGAATCCACGAATGCCTGCATAGTGCAAGTCGCTCTCTAGCGGCTTGGTCATGCAGTCAGCAAGCATGCTCTTCGTTCCGCAGTGCTGCAAGTCCACCACGTTCTTCATGACCAGGTCACGTGAGTAGTGGTAATGCATGTTGATGTGCTTCGTTCGCCGGGAGATGATCTCGTCTTCAACCATCGAGATGGTACTCTTGTTGTCCACGTGTACGACCGTGGCATCCTTCTGTGGCACTATCATTTCGTCAACCAGGCTACGCAGCCATTGAGTCTCCTTGCTCACCTCATACAGAGCAATGTACTCTGCCTCAGCCGTGGACACAATCTTGCTTCCTGCTGGCCCATGAGATGGCAACGCCATTCAAGATGCACACGTATCGAGAGGTGGATTTCCTGTCATCGAGATTTCCTCCCCAGTCAGCGTCGGTGTAGCACTTCAAGCGAAGGGGGTCTGTTCCTTCTTGGCCTCCAAGGACAAGGCCCATGTGTCGTGTCTTTTGCAAGTAGCGCAAGATGCGCTTGACTGCCTGCCAATGTTGTGGCCCAGGGTTGGCCACAAATCTGCTCACTTGTTCCAAAGCATAGCATATGTCTGGACGAGTCCCTACCATGGCATACATGATGCTACCCACGGCGGAGTGGTAGGGGATGTCTTGCATCTCCCTTTGTTCTGCTTCGTTGCTTGGCGACATGGAGGCCTTCAGCTTTGTATTGGTTGTCATTGGGGTGCTGACAAGTTTGCAGTCTTCCATGTGGTAGCACTGTAGTACCTCACCAATGTATTTGGTTTGGTTGAGTTTGATGGTGCCTGCTACTCGGTTGCGGTGGATGGCGATCCCGAGGTAGTACTCGAGAGGACCCATGCCTTTCATCTTGAATCTTTTGCTGAGGTCAGACTTCAGCTCATCCAGCAGCTCAACCGAAGATGAGCAGATGATCAGATCATGCACGTACAACGCAACCGGCATCAGCCCTCTCCCATCATCGCGCACGTACATGCTCGGGTCATTCTGGCAATGCGCGAATGAGAGGCCTGTCATGAAACCGCCCATCTCTTTGTACCACATCTTTGGGGCCTGTGTCAGCCCGTAGAGCGCTTTCACCAACTTGCACATCTTGCCCTTGGGAGCTTTGACTCCTTCGGGCACCTACATCAGCCCTTCCTTGTCAAGCTTCCCATAAGGAAAAGCTGTCTTGACGTCCATCTGGTGTATCGCCAGGTTCTTTGCGGCTGCAATTCCAAGGAGAGAGCGGATGGAGGCAAAGGTCACGACGGGCATGAACGTCTCATCGTACTCAAAACCAGGGCATTGAGAGAGCCCCTTAGCCATTGCCCTTGCCTTGAACTTGTCGATGCTGCCGTCTTGCTTCTACTTCACTCGGAGGACCCACTTGGATCCCACCAGGTGGGCCTTGTCGGGTCTATCCACCAGCACCCACGTGCCGTTCTCGGCAATGGACGTGAGCTCGCTATCCATTGCCTCCTTCCACTTGGCCGCATCTGGGCCATTCATCGCCTCCGCCACTGTGGATGGCTCTCCCTGAGCCATGCACGACCAACTAAGGCTGGTCCAATCATCCTCATACCACAAAGGTGCTCTCTTTGGTTGCAAACTGCGTTAGGGTAGTGGTGTGGCTTCTTGCTTTGGTGCTAGTGCTTCCACAGGTGGTGGTTTTTCGGCGTCGTCGTCGTCAAAAGAGTCGTCAGACTCCAAGTCAGACTCGGAAGCCCCGGACGCCTCGGTATCCGCGTCCATGTCAGATGCTGCGTCATCCTCCATAGCTACCCACCCATTTCCACCACTTGCTGGCAAAGCGAGCTAGTTGTCTCGTGCTTGGTCTTCGGACTCAAGCAACGCTATCCACTCTCCCGCTTTGGGAGCGAGGTTTGGGTCCAGTAGCTCTCCCTTTTCAAGGGCGCATTCGTCAAACACGACGTCGCGGCTCCTCACGAGCTTGCCTGCTACCTGGTCCCAAAGCCGATAAGCTTTGTGTGATGTGTCGTACCCAACCATGAAGTACTTCATGGAATGTGCGTCGAGCTTACGTCCACCTTCTCCCGATTGGATCTTCACCCATGCAGTTGACCCAAACACCTTCAGATGAGATGCGTTGGGTTTCTTTCCCGACCATGCTTCTTGTGGGGTCTTCAGCTGCTAGTCCTGCTCCTTTCCACGCTTTCGCAAGGCAGTTGCTGGTGTGATATTGAAGAGGTAGCTGGCCGTTGTTGCTGCTTTTGCCCAAAAACGAGGTGGGAGCTTGGCGTCAAAGAGCATGCTTTGCACCATGCTGAGTAGGGTCTGGTTCATCCTCTCGGCAACGCCGTTGCTTTGTGGGTTATAAGGGGTGGCTTGCTCGTGGCGGATGCCATGATGCTTGAGCCAAGGCTTGCATGCCTCGTACTCACCCCCATTGTCACTTTGGAACGTCTTCACCTTCTTGGATGTCTGCCGCTCCACCATGGCGACAAACTCGAGGAGCTTCTCCTTGACCTCTCCCTTTGTTTTGAGGAAGTAGGTCCACAACCTGCGAATGTGGTCGTCAATGAAGGTCAAGAAGTACTTGCTTCCTCTGTTAGACAGTGTGCGGAAGGGTCCACACACGTCAGTGTGTATCAGTTCTAAGACATGCTCTGCTCGTTGACCTCCTCTCCCAAACGACTTCTTCTTTGCCTTCGCTTGGAGGCATGGTTCACACAATGTGCACCCTCCGTCATGCTTCATGGTACACCCTTCCATTCCACGGACAACCTCTTCCTCCTGCATCTTTTGCAACGTGCTGTTGGCCACATGGCCAAATTGTTGGTGCCACAGCTCAGCGTCAGTGTCCTTAGTTGATGTGGCGGCCGCAACGGTCGCCGGCGGTGCAACCTTTGCTTCCGGTGCCACTGTCTTGGTGGCACATGCGAGTCCCTCATTCGACGCCTTGGTGACTTTGGTTTGAAGCACGTAGAGGCCGTCGACTCTTGGAAATTGAAGCATGAGATCGTCTTTGGTGTACAAAATCTGGATGTCCTCGCTTTTTAGGGCCACCGCTTCCTTGTTGGTGAACACCACTCTCATGTTGTCAGTGATTTGTGACACGGACAGCAAGTTAGCTGCAAAGGAGGGCATGTACACCACCTTTTGAAGGTTAACCACCTTCTCCGTACCATTCACGTTGAAGGAGGGCATGTTCACCTTTTGAAGGATCACCTTGTCCCCTTCGCCCATGTTCTGGATGATGCCGCCGTTTGCACACTTGATACGCATGACAGATTCAGCCATGGAGACAAATCCACCCTTCTCTTTCGATAAGTGGTGGTTGGTGTCCGAGTCAAGGGCGAATGCCCCGGGCCTAAGGATCGCTGCGCCCTTCATGGGCAGCCCCCTTGCCATCATGTTTGTGAGCTCCTTCTTCTCCTTTCCACCTTTTTTCCCGCCTCCTTTCTTAGGACTACGACAGACCCTAGCCCAGTGCCCAGCTTTGCCACGATTGTGACAGCTACCGGGCTTCTTGGAACTCTTCCCGCCAACATTGCCTTTCCCTCCACCGCCACCGCTTCCGCTGTTGCCTTGAATGGTGCAAGAGCTTGCACCTTGTCCATTGAAGCCAGAGGCATAGGCTGAGATATTTGCATCAGTGCCACTGAGTCGCATGGACTCGTTGCGGATATGTTTGGCGACAGCCTCGTACGTCAGATCTGCCTCCTTCCAACCGCCAAATACGGTGATCAAGGACCCCCAGCTTTCCGGTAGCGCCATTAGAAGGATCATGGCACGCATGTTGGAGTCGAGATTCCATTCCATTTGCTGGACCTTTTGCAGCACGTTGTCGAACGACTGCAAAAATACGGTATCGATTCTCCTTTGCTCACCCTCATCGACATCAACCATTGGAAGATGAAGAGTCGGTTTGCTAGGCGTTCGATTGATGCACGCGAGCAAGTTTTGCGTAGGCCTCGGCAGCCAACGTGCATCCTGTGATGTGGGAGTGTTGAGTCTCGTTGATGGATGTCACAAGAATGGCGAGAGCCATGTTGTTCTTCATCGTCCATGCTGCAAGGTCAGCCGTATACGTCGTCACCGTCGCATCGACGGGTGCTGTCTTGGTCCCTTTTAGGATGTCGAGGTAGCTACGCACGTTCATGAAAATCTCAAACTGCCATTTCCACAAGGGAAAACCTGTCCCCATGAATTTGGACATACCCGCCTCAAGGCGGGCTTGAGTCGGATCCGCCATTTCCTGCGGTTGCTTATCTTCTCTGCTTCGCTGCTACTGTGCTTCATTGAGGCCGATGAGGCTGATGAGGCTGCTGACTGCGACCGTTGTCAAAGGTGTAGTTGGTTCCGTTGCATACCCCTCCCGCCAATGATCGCCTACGGCAATGGTGCCGTCGTGAGAGAAAGGACTCGGGGTCGTACCACCTTCTAAAAAAGGGGTAGAGCTTAATCCCGTTGGGGCTCAAGGGTCTTGTCCAACATGGAAAGAGCTGTTCCTTGTCCCCTAGTCCGCCACGTGCGCGCACCCTACCCGAAGAAGCCGATGGAGCCGATGGAGTAGATGGAGCCGTCCGATGGTCGTGTCCCTGTTGTACATGTGCGTGCTGCAAGACCACGCACTAGTCGGTCTTGGAAACGTGCCTTATAACCAGAACTGTGGGCCCATAACCATTTTTCAATGCGCCGGATAGCAACGGTCTAGAAAACGGGTCTCGACATGGGAAGCCGCCAACCGCTCTTGGTATTGCAACAAAGACAACATATCACCCTCAAACGAGGGATTCACATTTTAGGTTCGTTTGGTTTGCAGCCTCACGAAGTCCGCATGTTGGTCTTTAGTGTCTACCTTTGGTTGGACACTCTGTGAGGAGTCTCAAAGGCAAGAACTGTAAATGGATGCATGCAAGGTATAGGCTTTTATATTTGCAGAGCTTTGCTAAAGATTCTGCTTGTAGTGGCTCCACTGGAGCCAACCTCAACCTCTAGTCCTACTTGGCGCGTCCTTAGACCGCCAAGTGTCATCCTCAAGGCAGGCTCTAGTAAGCTTCCTAGAAGCTTCCTATCCCAGTTTGGGCCACAAAGAAAATTGCGGCCGTCGCGGGGTTTGAACCCGCGACCTCTCGGTTGAGACTCCGGTGCCTATTTAACCAAGCCAAAAAGGTATGGCTCCTATGATGAGGCACAGGGGACATGCCCATTATGGGCAGTGCATTCATGGCCCATCTCAGAATAGACCAAGGGGACGTACTCCATAGAGCAGTGCATGCCTTGTCTGTATGTGTGGCTAGCCAGCTAGGCAGTGGACAAGGTGCATACTATTTCAACAATCTGGATCCTCGTTCCAAGGATCAAGAGGTGGTGAGTCGGCTCCAGCTCCTGTCTCCTGTGCTAGAACTGACTGTTGTGTAGAGGGTGCGACCCCGGCCGCTCCCTCAGAGGTTTGTCGTGGAGTCGTGGAATGACCTCGAAGAAGCTCTATGAGTGTACGGATGGCGTCAGTTTGCTCCCGTTGCGTACGATGCATCTCGTCCTGCTCGCTTTATAGGACCTCAATAGCCTGCAAACGTGGGCTCCTGAACCCTGAAGAGGAAGAAGAGGGATCTACTACCCTTTTTCCCTTATCGCCAGATGGAGCCATGTCGCCGCTCATGATGGGCCGAGACGTCAACGTAGTTGAATTTCACAATAGTGAGCGTTTCTCGAGGAGTTGAAACAATGGTATCTTTTGACCCTCCGACCAAAAACTCCACTAAGGCAAGTGCTAACGTCAGCAGGATGTTGCTGACATCAGCATGACCTGATGACGTCAGCAAGGAAAAATGCTAACGTCAGCTCCCCTTCCCTCCTTTCTTGTTTTTTCTTGATTTTTTTGTTTTATTTTTCTGTTTTTTTGTCAACCTTCGCGGTTGCTGCACGAGCACGCGGCCGCTCCGTAGCAACCGCATCGAAGCTATGCGGAAACTATGCAGCAGCTTCCACTCAGCTGTTGCTGCTGCTGCGGTGTCAGTTGCAGCAGTAGCCACACTGCTGCGAGTGGAGCGGCTGCCTGGCGGCTGCGTGCGTGGCCGTGGCAGCAGCTGCGTGCTAGTGCTGCTGCTGCGCACTGCTGCTGCTGCGCACTGCTGCTGCTGCGCACTACGGCTACTACACGCTGCTCCCGCCGCCGTGCGGTGCTTCCGTTGCTGTTGCTACACTGCTCCTGTCACTGCTGCTGCTGCCACTGCTGCTTCTCTGGTGCTATGCTGCTGTCGCCACTGCTGCTGTGCTGCGTGCTGCTATTGTGTTGCTGACACCGCGCGTTATAGCTGCCGCTGCTGCCGCCCTACTGCTGCTGCTGCTGCTCAATGCTGCTGCTGCTGCACAATGCTGCTGCTACTGCATGTGCCAATGTCGGCAGCTGCTGGCGACTGCAGTCTACTACAACTATTGTCTGCTGCCGCTAGCGGCTACTGCTAATGCAGTGTCACGTGGTGATGATAAGCGACGTCGCAGCGATCGGCTGTCGTCGTCGATAGGTCCCTGTAGATCTGCTGCAACGGTGGCTCTCACAAGTGCTGCTTTGTTGCGTCTCTGCTTTGCGGCTCGGTGAGAACTGTCTCACTGCTCTGATACCAAGAGAAGGTGTGTGGAAGCTTCCTAGTGACACAGCCGCTAACTTTGCGTCAGTGCCTAGTGAGAGGGTGACAACAGTGACAAGTCGTGTACACAACGACAAGGGTCTGGCTAGAAGTCAGAAGGCAAAGTGTCAGAATGCTTCAATAGCATTTGCAGAGAGAGATGAAAAATGAGAGGTCATGGCATAAGTACCTGCCGCGGCGCACGGCGGGTGTCGCACGCGGGAGTGCAAGATCTGTCCTAAAACCGGCCCAAAACCACTGTTTTGGCCGTAACTCTGCGTAGACATGTCAGAACGCTACGCCGTCTGAACCTAGATGTGTAGGATCGATAGCCGGATGCTACGACTGGTCACATGCATGTATCTGGCATCAAAAAATGGACTCACAATGCAAAAAAATGCAAATCAGGCCCATGGCCAGTCCACCGATAAACTCATGTGTGCAGTAGAAAAACTGCAAGAGGTCCCGGGTAGCGTCAAGAGCTCTAGAACGGTCGTCGGTCAGCTCCAAGCTGCTAGTCTGCCACCAGATGACACACCAGTATCACCAGGGTCCGCATCAGAGATTTGCACGAGCATGGACACGACCGACTGGTCACAGTAAACTGTACAGGTCGACAGGAACGTCACAAATCATAACAGTCGTGAGCTAGGAGAGTTTTCTTGGTTGGTTGAGATCCGCGCACCTGGTGGACTCTACCATTGCGACGAGGAGACACGATGACTGTAGTAGTGCTTCTAATGTTCAGAAAGCCATTTGCGATGTCTAGATGGTAATTCCGAGTGTTTTTGGCACAGGTGGTGTTTTCTTGGTGGTCAAGACCCAGGAACTCAGAGAGCTGTTGCGGTACCTCAAGGAGACTACCTTTGTTGTTCACGTGGTCTCTACAGTGTGCTCTCCCCGCTAACTCGTTTGGGGCTCAACAGGGGTGACAGGGCCTGGTACGGCTAACTGTTGGCACCCCTATATAAGCCCGCTAGGGGCTCATTTGTACTTTCTCCTTGTTCTTTCATATAATGCGTTCTAGACCTTGCCAAATCCTTGTTGTTTTGCAATGCACTCAAATTATGAGCTCATTTTCGTGTTTGCATGGGCCTGGATGCCCTAATTGATTCTAACTTGGTATCAAAGCAGAGGGGGGTGTGTGAGCTACACAAGCAGCAGAAGCAACAATAGTGGGCGGTACGCAGACAGAACGCGCCAGGTGGCGCTACAACGGCAATATCATGAGGGAGGGCGAAGTGACTACACGTGAATTCCACAGGGGCGGTGAGTAGCGCACAGTAGTAGTAGCAATTGCGGTAGTAGTAGTAGTAGTAGCAGTAGCAGACGTATTAGCCGCAGCAACGATAGCTGCTTTGCCGTGTAGCAGGAGTAGTGTTGATAGAGTAGCCGCTCACAGCAACAACAGCAGCGGCGGCAGCAGCAGCAGCGGCGGCAGCAGCAGCAGCGGCGGATGGCAACATTTCCAACAGCTGTGCCGGCAGCTTTAGCCGTAGTAGTGAAATCTGCTATGTAGTGGCAGCAGCGGCAGCGGCGCACAATAGTAGTGGCAGTAGCGGCGGTGGTAGAAGTGGCGGTGCACAGAAGTAGTGGCAGCAGCGGTGGTGAGAGAAGCGGCGGCACACGGAAGTAGCAACAACGACTGCTACAGTAAGCGACAGTAGCAAGGAGCAGGAGTAGCTGCTATGTGTAGTAGTAGGAGCAATAACAGCAGTCGTAGAAGAAGCAGCAGCAGGAGCAGCAACCGTAGCAGCTGCACCCGCCGTCGTAGCTGCTGCTGTCGAAGGGGCCTCGTAGCCCTCCTCGGAGCCCCTTCCCCCCCCTGGTGGGGCCCCGTTGAGCCCCCATAGAGGGGTCCCCTCGGAGGGGGCCTGTCGGCCCTGTCGACCCGGTCGGCCCGGTCGGCCCCGTCGGCCCCGTGGGTCGACCGACGGAGGGTCGTGCTCAAAGGGACTCCCCCCCCCCCCCCCTCCAGCTCGCGCACTCGCCCGCTCGCTTACTCTCTCACTCCCTTGCTTACCAAGTGAGCCAGCAAGGAGCGAGGGGGGGCGACCTGACATCGCCCCCTCCTTTTTTTATCCCCCCCCCCCCAAGTCCGACCTACCTCCTTTTCAGGGGGCGATCCAGAAAACGGAGACAAGCAAACCTGGGATGAGTAGTGAAGGAAAAAAAGGAGGGGGAAAGAAAAACTTTGGTGAAAAAGAAACAATATATAATTAATCCATTGAAAGAAATCATGAACACCTTCCACGTGGAGTACCATCATAAGGGGTTGTAGAGAAGCCCGACACCTCACCACCAACCGCAAAATCAGCCCCTAAAGCAGCCGTCGCACCAGCACCTGTAATAGTAGCAGCCCGAGCAGCAGCAATAGCGGCTTTGCTCGCAGCAGTAGTAGTGGTGGTGGAGTGGCAACGACTGCATAGTGAGGAGCAGTTGTAGCAACTGTGCCGTCTCGCCCTCCAAACAGATCGTAGACCGTGTCTTCGACGACGACTTTCGTTAGATGACACTTCGTGGACCGGCGTCTCTTTCGAGCCCGTCAACGAGACTCCGCACCTCACTTTGTCGGATCGACGGCGTATTTGACTTTGTGCATCTCCAAGGGCTGGGTCATCTACCGCTTGGAGCAGCAGCCGCACCTTTAGTCGCCACACCTTCTGTTCTTGGAGTAGTTTTCGCTCCATTAGTGGCAGCAGGACCAGTAGCCGCAACTGGTCAGACTCTCTTCTCCGGGCGTGCCGTGGTAGTGCAGCTCGTCCCATCTACTCACACTTGCTGACCCCGCCGTCGAGACCTACTGGAGTGACTGTGTCTACCAATGTCATTCTCTTCCGCGGCTTGGTGTTTTCCACCAAGAGTAGGTGTCCTTGGCAAGTATCCATCGTTAGGCGTGCGAGATGAGTGCGCAACCATTCGCCTGCTACTACACTGGTGATGGACGTCATGGCTGGCATCCACCTTGGCTTTGGCCTCGTCCGATCATGCATCCTCCATAGCATGCGGATCTGCCATAATTGTTAGATCCCTTAGTTGGACCTCTGGCGACCATATTCGCCGAGATCCACAGCCTGAAGCGGATGATGCATCAACTTTGTGACCTCGTCTTTACCGAGCGTACTTCTGCTACTAGTTTGTCGATGGCTTCCTTGATCTCATCTTCTCCTACTGTCTCATCCGATGATCTCTCTCCAGCTCCACCTACCGGAGTTTCCCAGTCTGTCACCATCCTTTTGATTCTCCTCTCTTCTGCTACCATGACCCCTCCTCGAGATGACATGCCTTCATGTAGTCGCTCCAGTCATGTGTGCACGCGACATCGACATCAGCACTTTGCAAGTCATGCTCGCGCAAGTCTTCATAGATCCTCCACCTCCTTTGCCATCGTTACTATACCTACTGAGGGGGTATGTGGCCACCGCGCATTGCATGTGAACGCTGCGATAGGATCCTCACCCTCACCGTACCGTGGTGCCTTGACGTCATCTCAGGAAGATGCAGATGATACAGTGGCAATACACGACGCGGATTATGATCCCGACATGGCGTTCATGGTGGAGACTTGCATGTCATTGAGCTTGACATCTACATCCGGGCTTGATCAAGAAATTCCATAGCAGCAGGTTGCATCAGGGGGAGTGTAGGCCCGGCGTCCCTCAGCGGAACCACTCGCGGCTTCGACCGGTGGTGGCCCGGCGTTGGCACAAGTGTCTTAAACGGATGGCGGTGCCTCTACCATGCTTTTGGGAGAGTCTCTGCAACAGGCTCACACCAGCCTGACGGAGGTTGTATTACAGGAGACATACCTATCATCGACGTCGACATCCATGTTCTGGCAGGAGCCAGACGTTCTATAGCAGCAGTTTGCATCAGAAGGAGTGTAGACCCCACGTTCTGTTGAAAAATTGCCCCTCTGCATGTCCAAGTGCGGCGCCGAGAGGCGCTGACGAGCCGCCAGAAAGTGGAAGTGCCGCTCCGGCGGATCTGGCGACTTGAAGATTGCTCAGATCCTAAAATGTAGGATTGCCCCTAAAAGTTGACAAGTTGCTGAATCCGGTGGAAGTTGTTTTGCCGGAATTGGACAAGTATCGAGGGAGATATGGCCTTCCAAAGTTGGGGTATGCGCAGCGGCTCTGGGAGCCAGCTGCGACTCGAAATCTGGTCGATAATCGACCGGACCGAGTAACAAAAATACCATCTGGAGAAAATGCTCCGATAGGCCTGCCGAGGCGTCCAAATGATGATCCGCCTGATCAGGTGGATCATCCACCGGATCCAGTAGTGCAGGTTGTTCCTGAGGGACTTAGCCAAAATCCTGGCTCGACGTCCGAAACTCAGTAGTACGTTTTGTTACTTGGTGACAATCAAAATTCTGACTGCAGGTCCACGGACAGGTTTCGAACCTCGTCACACACCATCACCAAACACGACCCAAAAGTGGGTAGGGTGTGTGGAAACAGTGCAGGGGACTCCCACACCGTGTGCAATGGGATATGCGCCTTGGGAAAGGCGCTTTGCACGTGAACGAAGGCGCCACGGCGAGTGGCGGCGTCAGGCTTCTGTGGTGGGTGAGACCTGCGCTTCGGCAAGCATGACTTGAGCTACGCTTGGCCAAATCGGGCGCGGTTTGGGGCATTGGAAAGATCATGACTATTCCTATAAATTTTGTGATAATGTCAATGTTCTAAAACTAATGCAAAATGACGTTATTCCCTTCGCAAACTGACTGTCTCTAAACTCCTGCTCACATAGCGTGAGGCGACCAGAAAGCTCATGCTTAGTCTCAGATTAGCCCAAAACAGTAGGCGTGAACCACTAGAGATGATCAGACAAACGTCGGGACCGCACCACGCGGATCTCATCCTGACACGTCCCTGGACGGTGCCACTCGTGGCTCCGACCGGTGGCTGTCCAGCGGTGGCACAAGAGTCTCGTACAGATTGGGATGCCTCTTGCGGACTTCGGGGGCTGTTGACTGGATGGTCTTTTAGAGGTTGAGACATTCTTGAGAGCACCATTACTAAGACATGTTACTGAGATATGTGGTGCAGCAGACACTGCAGGCTTGACCTTCTCATCGACGCTACCTGAGGACCAGCTTCAGCGTCAGGAGTCGTCCATGTTCCCAAAGTCTGTGGGCCTCATTACACAGGGCGGAGCAGCAACACACATGGCATATTCAGATGATGATCCTTACTCCAACATTGTGTGGGTGAAAGTGACCACTCTTCCTCGTGAGACGATGCATGAGCGCTAGATACGCTTGCTCATTGCCTTGACTAGCATTGGATCAGTCATCGAGCCAAAGTCCTACACAGTTGTGTCCACTACGCTTGCATTTGAGGAAAGTATAGGAGATCCGACCATGCGGATGGAGTCACCTTGTCTACAGGAGCTGAGTTCTGCCCTTACGTGTTCATGTGTTGGTGACTTTACTTATCACATCGACGCTGAGAGCGGCAGTACCTGCATAGATGACATTTTCACATGCTCCACGGACTCTAACGACTCCTTCTCCTTCTCTCGCAGCACACGACCGTTTATCCCTCCTTCTCTGTCTGACACGAGATACAGTTGGGATGTCACACCTTCAGCAGCATGCGATTTTCCAGCATCTCAAGATATCATGAGTTTGGTTGACCCCCAGGAGGATGCAACAGCACCGGCTCCATCGTGTTCAGCAACACAGATGCAAATGGGGCTGTACTTGTGATTTCTATAGTCTACGTGTGTAGCATCCAATGAGATAGAGTTGATCTTACGCGAGGCAGACATGGGCCACCTCCACATGTCCGAGGCGGATTACGATGAATTACAGGAGCGTGTAAAGATGCTGCAGCGAGAGGTGATGGCAGCACGGGAGCGACTATCATAACAAGGGAGCACCACTACTATCCGCACAAGCTTTCCACTACAAGGATCTTGCACACCCATACTCGGGGAGGATCCTATACCAGCTTCGAGTATGATGTCCGATGAGGAAACTACCACAGGAGAGGTGAGCATACCTTTAGTTTCCGCCATACTCGTTCCTGCCAAATCCATCATCGCTCCTCTTTCTTTATATACTGCCATCACACACCTTCATCCACCCGCCATTACCTTTAGTTGCTCCATTGTCATCTTCATCCATGTGTGGTGGCCCGGTTCTTCCTTCTAGCCCTCTTCCTCTTGTGGCAGTACACCATTATGCTTCAAGGTGCTCTATCACGTCTCAAAGGCCAACTCCGCCACTTCATCCATACTCGCCCATTCCCTTTCCTCCAGCGTACACAAAGGCATCGTGGTAGAGCAGAGAGAGGAGAGACTGTAAGTTGGGACCACTGGAAGTCACACGAGGATTGGTATACTCCGGGTGATGCAGGGATGGCGTGAGGAGTCGTAGCCAGAGACACCACTTCGTCTTTGAGGATGGGAGCAGACTTGTACATGACATCGGGAGCTGTCTCTACATGATGGGGAGACCACATGATTTATCCCTAGGATCTATGCAGTTACGATATCAGCATCTCCAGCAAGGACATCGATGTCAGGTTCATCTGCCCAGGGGGAGTGTTGTGTTGACCTCAACCTGATGCGACGTCACTGGAGATGCATGGCGAGGGGACCATGCTCTGCTATGAACATACTACAGCAGCCGGCATGTGGCTCATGCCATATGCCTACAGAGTTGCATGTCAATGGTAGCACTATGTTAGTTGAGACCAGGACACTTGGTGGGTTGTACAAGGAGACCATGTGATTGTGTGTCTTGGTGTGTGGCCATAATACATGTGGCATTTGCACACAAGCTGGACTGCTTATAATGGTCGAGACCCAGACACGTGGTGAGTTGCACCCGTGTTTAGAGGATATCCCCCTACATTTAAGTGTGCTGGTTGATGAGGCTATTCTGGCCGGCATACGGACACCGGTTGGATTGCTTGTAGCGGTCGAGACCCGGGCACTGGTACCGCCAATGTCACGAGGAGACCCTGTTGTCGTCTGACTTGTGTATGATGTACATGACTCCTCTCATGGTGGAGACCCGGATACATGGTGGGATGCCTTTGCTGTGAAGTTTATCTTCCAGTTCTCCACGTTTCCTCCAGAGCGTCATCTTGAGGCTGCGCTCCGTGTGGTGCGATAAGCACTCTCTACGGCATGCATAAGACTGTACTTCAGATCAGAGCCCTCAATCATCGTGGATGGCTTTATTGACAGTGACTGGACACATGGCACGGATGCACGGAGTAGAACAGGGTTTGTCTTCTTGATTGGTGGAACCATTGTGTCGTGGAAGAGCGGCATGTACAGGTGTGCAGCCCGAAGCATAGCAGACGCTGAGTATGTGGTCCAAAATGCAGGTATGAAGCTGTCAAGCTCTATAGCTTGCAACAGTTGCTACGATCCTCCATTCACTACATCACCCTATGCTATGACAATCAAGGCACAAAAGCAATTACAGAGAACGATAGCATGCACCAATTTTGTACCAAGCACAATAAAATGGTACAAGAGTACATTGTTGCTAGCATTTTTTGGTTCGCATGGGTGGACACACAGTCACAGAGGGCTAATCTCCTCACCAAGGATCTCAGCATAAACGTCTTGAAGTGTGTTGTTCACGCTGTCGGTACTGCATTTCCTCATGACCCTGGCTGATGTACGCTTGTCGTGTGCATGTCTTCCTTTCACCACCATGCTCATGCATCCTCATGTATGACATCTCATGTGTGTTTGTAGGTTGAAAGATTTGGGGTCATGGGGGAGTGTTGACGTTGTGTCCAGTTCTTGACTCTCACATATGTCCTCTTGTCTCACCCCAAATGCTTATACGCACTTGTACAGGAGATTAAATAATCATGGCTTTCCATGTGGATTCCTAACTCAAGATCGTTGTGGCTCCTGGCACCAGTCTCACCAAGTAGGCCACCATGCGCACCAAGTAGGCCCCCGAGAAAAATGTGTTGATCTCCTATGTCTTATCATGACCATTGAGTTGGGATGTGGAAAAGGTTAGACCTCCCACACTTCGTTTGCCTTGGTCTGCCTCATGTTGCTTGCTTGTGGGTTTTGGGGGGAGCTGCATATTTCCCGCATGCTGATCCGTAGGAGGCCACTCTGTAGGCTATTGGCCATACACCGGGGAGAAACTACCCTCAATTAATTGTGAAGAGGTCAGGCTCAACTCCAAGGCCTGCTCAGATTGATGCTCTACGCGAGGTGTGCGCTTACTGGCTCTTACGTGCTCGCTCCCCTCCTCACACTATCTTCAAAGTTTCTAAGAATGTCCACATCCATGTCGTGCGTGTCTTGTGGTGATCTCCCTACTCTTTCTCACCCTCCATACATTCGTCACTAGCAAATGCAAGGGAAACTACACCTCGGCCCTCGTGGCTTACGGCCTCCTGGCCGCCGATCAAGCGACCACCTTGATCGGCAGCCAGAAGGTGGCTGGCCAATGGCCGGCTAGTCACATAACCAGCAGCCGGCCTTCAAGCCAGCCAGATTCCAGCTAGGCGGCAGCCATCAAAGGGTTGGCCACCGGCCAACCCTCACCGTGGCGAGGGGTGGTGTTCAAGCACCCTTCAATTCCACAAGGAGGGAGGGAGTACGAAATCAGTACCATTTTGGAGACCAAGGAAAGCAAGGGAATTACTCAAAGGTTTCAGGAACACGTACATTGTGAAAACCGGGGGGCCATGGACGTGCTTGACTGAGATGCAGTGTCGGTGACAAGTGAATCCATGGTGCACGTGGATGACGAGAGTGGGTTGAGAACCCCAACGATTGCATGGAAGCGAACCCACCTTCAATCCTGGGCTCTCGCCCACGACGTGACTCGACCCAACCCCACTGGGTTCATTTTCATGATAATGCTGCTGGCAAAAATCCGGCACCATTATGGCCAAGGGGGTCAAACCCACTGGACCTCATTGGAATAGTAACCATCCCCCCCTCCCGACAGCACAAAATCATAAAATCATAATCCAATGTAGCCATAATCCAATGTACTGACAGAATCCAGCCATCATACGAGCCCGTCGGTTGTCCAAATGAAAAACCGAAAGAAGCACCAGGTGCAGAGATGAAGACTTTACGTACCCAGGTCAGAAACGAGTATGGACAACACTGATGAGAAAATTGTTTTTGGGAGTGTTGGTTTTCACACATCTCTCACTGTGCTCTGTTGTGTCTTCCCATCTTGTGTACATCGGCGTGCAGATGACTGACGGCGAGACGCGACCCTGATGGAGTGTCGTCTGGTGGGGCCGACGCACGCTGAGGCCTACACGCAGTTTACTAGAGCCTCCTCCCTCCAACATGCTCAGTTCCATCGACACACCTCCTTGGCAGTCCTGCCATCAGCAGTCTTTATCGCTGCATGTGCTGTCTACATGTGTCCAGTGCTGGATCTCATTGCACTGTTGCATTCGCAGAATTGTGTTATGCATAGGGTCCAAGTTTCACGATTTTCGGGCACTGTTGCTACCCCGGACTAGCATAGACGCCGCCAGGGTTTAGGCGGCCATAACTCTTGAATGCTATTTTTCTAGCTGATTCTGACTGCACAACTGCGTTTGCAGCGGCGGTATTATGGTATGGTCCAGTTTTCAGGCAAAATAGACAAAGCATGGGTTTTGGGCTGTCGGCCGTCTGGCAGGGTTGACCGAGAAAATCCTGCATGCCAGAAAACAAATTTTTTTCTCATAGGCTGGTGAGCTGAGTAACAAGCTCTACAGAGCTGGGGGGGAGGCTAGTTCTTGGAGGGGTCTCCCATTGTTGTTCATCCTCAGTTCTGAATCCATCATTTCCCGTTTTCAGCTGTTGTCTGACGCTAACTCTGGGGCACACAGTTTTGAGTAACAAACACCAGAGCTCTCAAACTTAGGCTCTGGTGCAGCAGACTGAGGGGGCAGCTTAAGCAACAAGCGTGGGTTCCTGCACGAAGCATCAACAACGCTGCTACCCCAACCTGCTACTGTAGGAGATTTCCAACTTTGTATCAAAGCCAGAGTGTAGCAGAAGCAGCAGAACACTAGCGAACAGGTCCAGTCAACGCCGGCGGTGCCCAGAACGTACCCGTGCAGGGAAAATGCTGCCAGATTTCTTTTGACAACGTTGACCCGGCGGGAGGCGTCATCCAAAGGCTCCCAACATGATGTAGCTACTGCCATTTTTTTTGCAGCACTAACCCCACTACGGTGGTAGCGTTGGTAGACGCGCGGCCGGCAGGCAGGACCAACGCTGGAGCGGTGTCGACGCACGTGGCTACGACACGTGGAAAGTGACTGTGCCGCTACTAGCATGACAGTAGCAGCAACAGCACGCATCAAGCACACGCAGTAAGCAGCTAGCAGTAGCACCAGTAGCAAGCAGCTACTACTGCAACAAGCAGCAATAGCAGCAACCCGCAACAACAATAGCGAACAGCAAGCAGCGAATAGCAAGCAACAGCAGCAGCCGGAAACAACAGAAGTAGCAGCAGGCAGTGGAAGCAGCCGACAGTAGCAGCAGCAGCATGCAAAAGCAGCCAACAGCAGCACCAACAACAGCGAGCAGCAGCCAGCAGCAGCCAGTAGCAGCAGTTGCAGCAGCTGCCGGCAGCAACAACACCTGCTCACAGCTCCCTGCTTGTAGCAAGCAGTGAGCAGCAAAAAGCAAGCTCACTACGCGCAACTCGTAGCAAGCAGCGAGCAGCAAGCTCGTTACTTGCACCTTTCACCAAGCAACAAGCAGCGAGCTCACTGCTCGCAACTGGCAACGAGCAGTGAGCAGGGATGAACGAAAAGAGAGAAAAGAACACAAAAAAATCCCGCAATGCCACAGGTGGCCTAGCTGCAGCAGCAGTAGCCACCACAGCTGCTACAGCACCTACAACAGTTGTAGCAACACCAGCAACACACAAAAACTACAACAGCTATAGCAATACCAGCAGCATGTAGCAGCTTAGCAGTAGTAACAGCATCAGCGGCAACAATAGCAACAATAGCAACAGCACTAACAACACAAGGAGCAGCAACAGTTGTAGCAGCAGTGGCAGCAGGAGCAACAATGTATGCTACAACAATAGTAGCAAGAGTAGCGGTAGCAGCAACAACAATAGCAACACTAGCTCAGCACCTGATGCAGCAGCGGCTACAGCAACAACGCAACAGCCGTTGCTGATGTCAACCATACTTTGCTGATGTCACTACTGATGTCACTTCTGACATTGGTAACAACAAAAACCACTATAGCAGCAACCCTCCAGATAATGTAGTAGCAACTGCTGATGTCGGCTATCCTAGGCTGACGTTACTGGTGACATCATCAACTCACACGAAAAAAAGAGGAGGACAAACATAGGAGACCATGACAGAGAATGGAGAGGGGTCCTCCTCTGTTGGAGGACCCTCCTTCCTGCAACAATTGCAATAGTTATAGCAACAGTAGCAATACCAGCTGTCACCGCTACAACAGCAACAGCAGCAACAGCAGAAACAGTTGTAGTAGTAGCAACGGCAACAGCTGCAGCAACCGCAGCATCAGCTGCTACAATAGCTATAGAAACAGCAATAGCAGCAATCATAGCAGCAGCAAAAGCAGAAGCGGAAGCAACAGCAGTAGTAGTAGCCGCAACAACAGCTACGGGACCAACATCCTTTACCATAGCAATAGCAACAGCCGCAACAATGCCAACACTCCACAGGCTCTATCATCGATCATGCGGACTTGACAGATCTGCTCACCACTTTACACCAGCAACTCAAAACGCTGACACGACAACTAGTGGCACTACAGCCGCCGACATAACTACCGTAGCAGCAGCCACAGCAGCAATATCAACAGCCATTGCAGCAGCCGCAGCAGTAGTAGCAGTGTCAGCAAGCACCTTTTGTTCCACCCGGGTACTCGAACCCTACGGTATCATATGCCACGTAGTACCTGGCATAGCAACACACCCAGCGCCAATAGCAGATGGTGACGTTAGTCCGAGGCCCCACTCTGGGTGCCAGTCGCAGGTTGAAGGACTTGGAAACCCCACCCTCCCTACTTCAGGCTGGCGAGCAGTTTCAGAGCCGGGACCTCAACTTCTGGATCTAGGCACAGGGTGAGGGCTTGTTACCCGAATACGTCCTACCCTTCAACTCCACCCAGGCCGACCATGTCTATGACGCCGGTCGCACCGCGCGAGCCCTTGTCCCTATTGCCCCTCCATCTTCACGTCTCATCCTTGCGCCCTTCCTCGGCAAACTCACCACTGGCGCACTCCCTAACCTCGCAGCAGCGTGGCACGTATTTACGCGTCCTCATCCTCTGTCCAGTGACACCAAGACCAGCCACCTGAACCAGGAGTTCAACTCCATACGCATGGGGGAGACCGAGATGATTGCCTCCTACTGGCTACTTGCAGAGGACATCCTCCACCGCCTCGGAGACGTTGCGCCAGCCCCTCTCTCTGGGCTCCTGACCATCAAGCATGGGGCCACCAACGGCTTCTCTAACGTCTTCGTTCACTACTCCCAGGAGGTTCTCGTCACGATGGCTGCCCAGGATACCCTCATGCCTTGGGCATACGAGCTCTTCCTCCGCATCGAAGAGGCTCGTCAGGAGTCACACATCCATCGCACGGAGTCCCTTGTCTCTCCTGCCATCGCCTTAGTGGCTCTTGCTGCCCTAGTAGCAGCACCGTCTTTTGGCGCCTCCTTGTCCAGCATGAAAAAGCACAGGGGCAAGAAGGGCAAGGGCCCACAGCAATAGTCTAGCGGATGCGGAGGCGGCAGCCTCGTCTGCCACAACTATGGCCGGTCAGGACATGGTGGTACACGTGTCCGCTCCCGCCTGACGAGGCTCGTGTCATCGCCACCATGCGTTACCAGCGTGAGCGTCGCCTTGCCACCACTGTTGTGTTTGTTACTACTCCCGCTGCATTTGTGCCGCTCGCGACAGCTCCACCGTAGTATCTTCCGTAGTAATCCACGCCCGCTCCTCCGTCATTGGTGCCTTTCTCCTCCTTCTTGGACTTTGGTGCCGTCACACCGCAGTCGGTCTATTCCATCGGACCCTCCATCCACGAGCGTCAGTTATAGCAGTTCATCGCACTCCAGCTCAGCCTTCCTCGTCCTCCTCCCAGGGAAGTGCAAGTTGCATTGACGCTGGTTCCACTGCCCTACCCTACATGACAGAGTCTGTGCTACGGTCGTGCCCTGTACCTTCGTCTACTCCATCCTCTACCGTGCCCTTCCCACCTGTTCCTCTTTGTAATGACGTCGCCTGGCTGGATGACTTGCAACGCCTTCGTCCACCATGTCCGCATCACTCGCCCACGGCCATGTGACTGTCAATGACCTGGCCATACCAGTTAAGAATCCGTTAGACTCTTGGGCCACGCATCAGATCACGGCCTCGCGCGAGACCTTCAGTGTCCTCGGTCCCATCACCAATGTCTCCAAGGTTTGGGCGGGTTCTGGTCAGGTTTTACCCGTTCGTGGTGTCGACCTTGTTCGTTTCCATGGTCCTCCTGGTGATGTCTTTGCGACTGATGTCTTCTTTGTCCCTGACCTTGAGCTCAGCCTCCTGTCTGTCACTGCCCTTGATCGAATGAGCATGGATGTTCTGCACTCGCGTGATGTTGGCACTGTGTCGTTGCGTCCATCAGGTTGTGTCATTTTTACATGCCACCGCTCATGGCAACTTGTGGCACGTGCCGTGCCTATCCGCTTCTAACTCTTTCCCCTCCTCATCGGCCGACACTAGCCAGGTGTTTGTTACTAGCACACTCTCTCTGCAGCACACACGTTTCCTACATTGCTGCCTCTGTCACGTCCATTCTATAGCTATTGACAGCATGCTTTGCACACAGTCAGCCACGGGCCTTGATCCAGCCTCCTTTCCTCTGACGTGTCCTACCGAGTGCATTGATTGTGCTAAGGGGAAGATTCACCGTTCCACCTACCCCCTGTCTGCCTCTTGTGTGACTGCCCCGCTTGACTTGGTTCACTCTGATGTCATGGGTCCCCACTCGATAGATTCAGTAGGAGAGCATGGTTGTTGTATCCTGACACTTACGCATGACTACTCTCACTATCGCTGGGTCTTCTTCCTTTGGCAAAAGAGCGACATCGCTCCCACCATTTAGGACTGGCTTGCCTGTGCTCAGCGTAAGTGTGGTCGTCCTCTCCGCCGCTTCCATTTTGATCCTAGGGGTGAGTGTCTAGTGCAAGCCACACTCCTCCTCGCTTCCCATGGCGTCCATCATGAGACGTCGATGCCTTAAACGCCAGCCCAGAGCGGCATCTTTGAGCGGCGGAACCGCACCATGGCTGAAGCCGTCCGGTCGATTCCGGTTTCTCTGACGGCTTCTACTTTGAGGCTATGACCTACATGACGTTGGTCTAGAACCGGATTCACCACGGACCCATTTCGCATTAGTCCACACCATACTAGCACTGGTGTGGAGAGTGAGCCGACCTCTGTCCGGCTCTTGTCTATGGTTGCGTAGCCATCATGTGGTTGCCTGTCCTGTATCAGGGTGGCAAGCTCGAGCCTCGTGGTCGTCCCTTGTCATTCAGCAACAACAAGTCTAGGAGCTTGTACACCTTCCCCCCGGGCGAAAGGCCATCGGCGCCAATTGGACCCTCAGGCGAAAGTGAAAGCCAGACTGGTCATTAGACAAGTACAAGGCTTATCTTACGGCTAAGGGGTTTGCTAAGATCCCTGATGTCGACTACGACCAGATCTTTGCCCCAGTCGGTCGTTTCTTGACTAGCCAAGTGTTGTTTACCCTGGTTTCCCAGCACGGGTCGGAGCTGCATTAGATGTATGTGAGCAACGCCTTTCTCCATGGTTCACTGAAAGCGAAGAGCTCTACATGGTGCAGCCCCTAGAATTGGACGATGGCTCCGACAAGGTCTCAAAGCTGCAGAAGACCCTCTACAGCCTAAAGCGGTCACCGCGCTGCTGGAACCAAGAGATCAGTCGCACACTTCTCAACGGCGGCCTCCTTTGCAGCACTGCGGACCCCGTAGTGTACATTAGTCCAAGAGGCCAGTCCTTTGTTGCAGTCTTGATCTATGTCGACGACTTGCTCATCGCGTCGCCGGAGGCAGCAGCCATCTAGCGGGTCAAGGACATGTTGCATGCTGCCTACCAGATGAAGGACCTCGGGTCAGCATGAGTCTTTCTGGGCTTAGAGCTTGACCATGATCGCTCCATGGACATCATGCACGTCCATCAGGCCACCTACGTCCAGACCCTTTCCAGGCGATTCACTGAGGACCTGCCCCTCGTGGGGAGAGCATCCTCACCCATGTCACGCAATGGTCAGGCGATGCTCAAAAGCTCTAATCTAGCCATGGTGGGGAAGCCAATGGATGTGACCACGTACTTATGTGTCATCGAGTCACTGATGTTCGTGGCAACGACGATGCGTCTAGACATTGCGTTCGCTATCAACCTCCTGGCACAATTCTCTCAGGAGTCGCGTCACCTCCAGTTTGAGGCCGCGATCCGAGTACTGCACTATGTCGTCTCGACTCCACGGCAAGGTCTCGTGTTCCGTCAACAGCCGTCCATTGTGGTGGTAGGCTACACTAACATTCCAAACGGTAAGAGTCATACTGAATGAATCTTTCTTTTTGGTGCCACGACTGTGTCCTGGCGCAATGGCAAGAAAGACTGCATTGCACGAAGCACTGCTGACGCATAGTATGTGGCACTTGGTTCTGGCACATGTGAGAGCGTCACCTTCTGTACGAGCTGCGTCAGTCAGTCCCATCCATCGCGTTGCACTGTGACAATGAGAGTGCCATGGTCATTTTTGACAATGACGGCGTGCATCACACTCGCACAAAGCACATCAATTTCAAGTATCACTATGTGCGTTTGTTGTTGCATGACGTGGGTATCATCATTGTGTGGATTAAGACAGCACGACAGTTGGCTGAATTCTTGACCAAGGCACTGATGCGTGACTCGTTCAAGAAGGTTGTGAGTGCGGTTGGTGTGCATCCATGAGGTGCTCTCTCTCTCTCTCTCTCTCTCTCTCTCTCTCTCTCTCTCTCTCGCTCTCTCTC
>SZWC01015154.1:45636-68576 GCA_023375785.1 Penium margaritaceum
TAAAAAAAAATACACTTGTGTATTCTTTCTATAGTAGTCACGAGCTCATCGCAATTGTCGATCACAGTAAATCGACGGTAAACAGAGGATCCTTAATTGTTCGACACAATCGCAAACAACTCCCATACTGCTCGCAAACTACTCTATTGCCTTATCGCAAACAAGCTAACAACTCCCCGATTGGAGGTCCTCCCCCCCCCAATCCTCGCGAGTGTATTGGAGGAGTGTATCACGCAGTGTATCATGGGAACACACAAAAATGTACACAAGTGCATCAGTGAGGACATAAGCGTACATAGTTGGCCTGAAATGAAAACACCCCACCCTCCTCTGTCGATATCCGGAGGGGAGGGGGGGGGAGGAGATGCTCGAGCGACGACAAAAAGATATGACGTGCGATTTTGTGTACAGCCACGTGGGTAATCGGGACACCGCATACACATGAAATCACCTCACTCAACATTGCAGACAAATCAATGTCAGAGATTTAATTACAGTAATAGCATAAAGTTTTCAAAAGGAACAAACAGGGTAACAATGTGAATTCAGAAACATCAAATGATTTTTTAAGAATATATAGTTACGCAACAAGATTCAGGTCATATTTGTGTTAGGAAAGTTCAATGAAAGCCTCGTGGTCATGTGCATTAAACTAACTGTGAGCGTGATTTGAAGAAGCAATTTCTAAGAAACATGGTTAATAGTCTAGGCCAGTTTCCTAGAAGAATCCTTACCATATGTTATGGTCATGTACACACTTTATGAAGTGTGTGGATTTGGGGTGATTGGGCACAAATGTCCCAATGATGCCCGACTTGTCTCAGCCATGCGAGCCCACTGGGCACGCTCGTCAGGTTCAGGGGGTGGATCCTCTTGCTCCTCCACTTCCACTGCTCCTTCTGGCCGCAGCACTCCTCCTTCACCACCAGCTGCTGCCTACAGCACCCCCTTCACTCCACCCCCTCCCTGGGGTTGGCCATCTGGGTTCAGGGGCCCTGTCTACTTCGGTCCTCCCTCCGGCTTCTACACGCCCCCTCCATGGACATTCTTTGCCGCCCCTTCTCAGCGTCCCTCCCCTGGTGTCATCATCACTAGCCCGTCTTACGATGATCCCCAGCTGGACTCAGCTCTCTCCCATGTCGTCCATCATTGCCACCTCCGTCATCAGGGAGGTGAGAGTATGCGTTCGAATGCGGGGACGCTTGTGTGTTCTGTTGATGAGTCGCTCCGTGGTGCGTCGTCCGGTCATGCTTAGGGATGTTCCCTCACTGATGTTCCTTGGATTGAGCAGTGGCAGTCATACAGCTTACCTCGTTGCCTTGCAGCCTGTGGTCAGCGCATCCCTCCTCGTTCTGCCGTTGCTACTGTTTGCCGTGATCGTGCTTCTTTCTGTGTGTCCAATGGCTTCTGGATCCTTGATTCAGGTGCAACCCACCACATGACATCCTACCCATCCTCTTTCGTCTCTCTGGGCCCGGTCGGCTCTATGTGTTTTGTCCGTACCGGCTTCGGTCAGCTCTTGCCTATCCAGGGTGTTGGAGTTGTCTGCTTTGTTGGCCCTAGGGGGGAGCTCTTCCTGCCAGATTTTTTGTACGTGCCCACTCTTGAGCTCAGTCTGCTCTCCGTTACGACTCTTGATGACCAGGGCATGGACTTCTCTTCCAGCCGCGGCATTGTTTCTGTGCTGTATCACACCACTGGCCGTGTCCTGCTGCGTGGCACACGTTGTGATCGCTTGTACCGCGTGCCCTCATTTGCGCCTCATCCCGCTACTGCCGCCTTTGTTCATGTTGCACGCTCTCTCTCTCTCTCTCCTGCACATGCACAACTGCTCCATCACCGTCTTTGCCACATTCACACCGCTAAAGTTGACAGCTTGCTCAAGGACCAACACGCTCATGGCCTCGACGCTGACACCTTCCCTGCCCCTTGTCCCACCAACTGTCATGACTGTGCTCAGGGCAAGATGCACCGGTCCCCATTTTCCACGTCTGAGTTCCGCACATCTCACCCCCTTGACCTCTTACACACCGACGTCATGGGACCCCTCGCCTTTGATACTCTCGGGGGGGGTGGTTGTTATGTCCTTTGTCTCACTGATGATTTCTCTCACATGCACTGGGTCTTTGCCCTTCGGCAAAAGAGTGATGTCTGTCCCACTCTCGAATCCTCACTCCCACAGGCCGAACTGGCATGTGGACATCGCTTAAAAGTCTATCTCTGTGACAGCGGGGGGGAATTCATGGGTCCTACGACCCATTTCTTGACCTCTCGCGAGATGTGTATGGAGTCATCCGCCCCTTACACACCCCAGCAGAACGGCGTCTCTGAGCGTTGGAACCGTACTCTTGCTGACGGTGTCCGCAGTCTCCTGAGTGTTTTGTCCCTTTCTCCCGTCTTTTCTTTCGAGGCCATGTCCTACATGACCTGAGTCTGGAACCGTGTTTCTCATGGTCCCCTCTCTTGCCATGTCACTCCCTTTGAACAATGGTACGGTCGGCGTGCCGACCTTCATCTTGCTCGCACTTGGGGTTGCGTTGCTACCATCTGCCTACTAGAGGACTTTCGTGACGGCAAGTTTGTCCCTTGCGCCTGGCTCTGCACCTTTCTCAGTGTCTCGGTAATGTCCAAAGCGTGGCGCTTCTAAGACTCTGACTGCACCCGCATCATTGAGTCTCACGACGCCTTGTTCTTTTAGGACGTCTTCCCTCGTGACTTGTCCCATGTCCCTCCTCCCTCCTCTCTCTCCTCGCTTTGTCGGCTTGGGGGGTGTGTCTAGTCGTACCTCCGATCTCCGAGTGCCATCTTCTCGTCCTACCCCCTCAGCGTCCCCTACTATTCTGCCTATCTCTCACACGGACAGTGAGGATGAGGAATCCTCCGCAGAGTCCTCGTCTTCTCACACCTCGTCTGAGTCGGATGCCTCACTGCCCTCCTCGGATGCCACATGTCCTCACCATCCTCTGGCAGTCCCAAGTCCTCAGACTCGGCACCCGCTCACACATAATCCCCAGTGTGTTCCACTCCCAATTCATCCCCTGAGTCATCTTAGCAGTCATCTTAGCAGTCACCTCCTCCGGTTGACGTCACTGGCGGTGAAGCACCTCAGGACCCTCCTCTTGACCGGAAGCCCTACACACGTGGGGGGAGACTGTGTGCTCTTCAGTCATCACAGCCCTCTCAGTCCTCTCGCAGGTGTTCACGACCCTTTGTGACATCCACTGAGTCAGTTGGCCCGTCCAAAGCCTCTCAGTCCTCACAGCGGGACACTCGCTCCAGCGCGTCGTCCTCCATGGCTGGGACCTTAGTTCGTCCCACTGGCCTAGATGCACTTGGCCTGTCCATGAGCATTGTGCATTCCAACTCAGCAGTCAGCTACGCTCTTGTAGCCCATGAGTTCCACATTGCTCTTGAGTCTTTCGTCACTGGCTATGTTGCTGCATGATTTACGGCCTCTGGCCCTCTTATCCTACCTCCCGAGGCTACCACTGTCTGGTAGGCTCGTGAAGCAGCTCATGCTCACCTCTGGGAGAAGGCCATGCAGGAGGAACTGACGGTCCTCTAGGAGCACGATGTCTTTGAGCTCATGGATCTCCCTGTAGGCCGTAAGGCAGTCACTGATCGGCGGGTACTACGGTGCAAGCTGAAGTCCAATGAAAGAGTTGAACGGTACAAGGCACGCCTCACAGCTAAGGGTTTCTCCCAAATTCCTGGGATTGACTTTGATGAGACCTTCGCACCGGTCGGGAGGTACACCGCTGCCCGAGCGCTGCTGAGCCTTGTTGCCTAGCACGTCTGGGAACTGGAACAGATGGACGTCAAGAACACCTTCCTGCATTGGAAACTTGATAAGGAGATTTACATGGTCCAGCCACCGGGGTTCACCGATGGCACAAACAAGGTTTGGCGTCTGCGTAAGGCCCTTTATGGGCTAAAGCAATCACACTGTTGGAAGATGGAGATCTCCTCCACTCTTTAGCGGGGAGGTTACCATCGCAGCACGGTTGATCTGGCGCTCTTCTTGAGCGCTCCCTCAGAGCCATTCTCGTCTACGTCGACAACCTGCTCATTGCCTCCCCTAGCCCAGCAACTGTCTAGTACGTGAAGAACCTACTGCAGTCTGCATACAAGATGAAGGACCTAGGTCCTGCACCAGTGTTGCTTGGGATGGAGCTTGAGCGTGACGGTCAGCGTCTCACTCTACACATACACTAGGCTACATACATGCGCACACTGGTGGAGCGCTTTGCCTCCCTACTTACTGACAACCCAACCGCATCCACGTCGATGACTCCAGCAAGGCAGCGCCTGCTAAAGTCACTCGACTCAGCACACCTGGGGGAGATTGTCGATGTCACCGACTACCTCAGTGTGGTCGGCTCCCTCATGTACCTTGCCACCACCACTCGGGCGAACGTGGCCTTCTCGATCAATTTCCTTGCCCAGTTTTCCCAACAGCCCCGTCAGAAACATCTCGAGGCAGCATTGCGTGTTGTCCGCTACGCGCTGTCCACTGCACGTGTGGGACTGTGTTTCCGTGCTCAGCTTTCTATGGTCATGGATGGATACACAGACAGTGTCTGGGCGCATGACACAGAAGCTCGTAGCTGTACCGGTTACATCTTTCTTGTCAGTGGGACTGTTGTCTGTTGGAAGAGTGGAAAATAGGGTTGTGTTGCTCGGAGCTCCAGTGAGGCAGAGTACGTGGCACTTGGCGCAGGTACGTGTGAGAGTGTATGGTTGTCCCGCCTGTTGCAACAGTTGTGTGTTCCCATTCGCTGCATCACTTTGTGCCGTGACAACCAAAGTGAAAAGGCAATCGTCAAGCATAATGGCATGCATCGTTCTCACACAAAGCACATCAACATTGAGCATCACTTTGTGCGTGAGCGAATTGCTGCTGGGGACGTTTAGGTTGTCTGGGTCCACACTCGTCAGAAACGAGCAAACTTTCTAACCAAAGCTCTTAGCAATGGCATGTTCAAAGCGGCTGTGCAGGTTGTTGGCATGCTGTGCTCTCGTGATGCCCCTGGTTGATCTGCGCATCTTGTCGTCTTGTGATGTGCCGCTTGTCCTATGTGTGTGTGGATTGTTCGTCTGTGGGTCATGGGAGAGTGTTGCTTATGGCAGTGACAACCCACACAACTGACCTCTTGACTCTACGCACACACACATACACTTCATCACTACAGGTGACTGATCTGGACTAACGCTCTTTTGTACAAAGTTGTGATGCAGCATGGAGCACACAATGATTGCAATACCATCAAGTCATCAAGTGGTGGTCTCATCACCAAAACCAAGTCTATGGAGAGCCAAATTGTAGTGATTACTCATATTGTGGTATTCTATGATGGGACACACACTTGTTGGAGTGCATGCACCATGTACGTTCTTGAAATGGGTGGTTTCTCACACTCTTGCATGCTTTCAGCTTAGTGAACCGGGTTATTGATCCCACGGGACCACAAGTCCGGTTTATACCGACGTGTGAGAAACCGCTTGGATAGCTTGAAATACTAGGCAGCAGGTTGGGGCAGCAGCGTTTTTGATGCAGCGTGCGGGCTTCCACGCTCGTTGCCTAAGTCTGCTACCCCTTCAATCTGCTGCTCTAGAGTCTAAGTCTAGAAGCTCTGGGTTTGTTACTCAGAAACGCGCGCGCCAGTGTTAGCGCCAGAAAGGAGCTGAAAACTGAAAGTGACTGATTAGGAATCAAGAATGAGCAACAATGGGAGACCCCTCCAAGTTCTAGCTCCCCCTACTAGTATAGAACTTGTTACTCAGCTAACCAGCCAATCAGAAAATAGTCCTAGACCTATTTTCTGGCAGGCAGGGTTTTCTCGGTGAGCCCTGCCAGACGCCCGACAGCCCAAAACCCGGTCGTCGTCCGTTTTGCTTGAAGACTAGACCATACCATAATACCAACACTACGAACGCAGTCGTGCGGTCAGAATCAACTAGAAAAAAAGCAGCAAAGCGTTATGGCTGCCCGAACCCAGGTAGTGCCTACGACAGTCCGTGATGCCAAACAGGACCACACAGTAGGACACATGGACCCTAGGCACAGCATGATGCTGCAGACGCATCGCCGTGACCAGAGACAGTGTTGGGTGCATGCAAACAGCATCAGCAGTAGCAGTGACCGCCAGTGGCCCGACCGCCGAGGAGGCCTGCCGATGGAGCTAAGCGCGTCGCCGGAGGGAGGAGGCTCCAGCGAATAGTGAGTGGGCCTAAGAGTGCGTCTGCTCCACCGAGCGACACTCCAGCAGCGTCAAGTCTTGTCGTCAGTCATCTACACGCCGATGTATAGAAGCCGGGAGGACACAACAGAGTACAATGAGAGATGCACAAAAACCAATACTACCCCATGACTTACAAGCGTAGTGCACATGTGCTTGCAGAGACACAGTCAACAACCACACTCCCCCAGGCCACGCAGAAATACAGCCAGGGACAAACAGAGCCACTCACAGATGCACGCCAACCGAACTCACAGCCTTCTTGAATGAGTCGTGCTTCAGTGCCTTGGTCAAGAAGTCAGTCAATAGACTTACTGTCTCAATCCACACGATGCTCATGCTGCCGTCATGCAACAACGAACGCACATAGTGATACTCAATGTTGATGTGCTTTGTGCGTGTGTGATGCACGCCGTCATTTTCGGCGATGGCCATGGCACTCTCATTGTCACAATGCAACGTGATGAATGCAACAGACTGACGCACCTCGGACAACAGATGACGCAACCACACACTCTCACACGCGCCTCAGCCAAGAGCAATGTACTCGGCCTCAGCAATGCTACGTGCAATGTGTAAGTAAACGGCCCTCGGGTGGAGGCAGTTCCAACGTGGCCCTACGGGTCTACTGTGTTCACGGCTATGTTTTGTGTAGGTTCTGAGTCTAAGCGTGAGCTTTCTGGTCGCCTCACACTATGTTTCTGGGAGTTGAAGGAATTTGTGAGACAATCACTTGTGCGAAGGGAATAACGCCATTTTGCAAAAACAATTGAACATGGACATGATCTGAACATTTGTAGGGCTAGTCATGAGCTCTCCAACGTACCAAACCGTACGTGATTCGGATAACCGTAGCTCGTACTCGAAGCGCACCACCCCAAACCAGCCGCTCACTTGGCGGCACGCACCACGTCGCCTGCCGAGGCGCCTTCACACATAAAGAACCCATCAAAACGCCATTCCGGAGGCGCAGATGTCCCTACGCGTAGTGGCGGCGCCCCTTGCGCCTTTGGGGTATGTTTCGATGAGTTAATCATCGAGTTTGGTGATGGGGATGGCTGTGGGTCGAAACCTGTTCGTTGTGGTCCGACCTGCAGTCAGAATTTTGACCAAGTCCCCGAGTAACAAAATGTAATACTGAGTTCCGGACGCTGAGCCATGAATTTGGCTAAGTCCCTCAGTAACAAACTGCAATACTGGCATCTGGCGGATCATTCGCCGGACGCCTCGGCAGCCCTTCCGGAGCAAAATCTCCACATGGACTTTTGTTACTCGGTTAGGTGGATTATCCACCTCTGGTCGAACCGTGGCCGACTCCTAGAGCCGCCGCGCATACCCCAACTTCGGAAGCCCACATCTCCCTCGCTACTTGTCCGATTCCGGTGAAACAACTTCCATCAGATTCGGCGACTCGTCAACTTTTAGGGGCAATCCTCCATTTTAGCATCCGAGCAATCATCGAGTCGCCAGATCCGCCTACAAGGAATTTCCTCTCTCTGGCGGCTCGTCGGCGCCTCTCGGCATCGCACTTGGGCATGCAGAGGGGCAAATCTACAACATTCTCCCCCTTGCACCTGCCATGCCCGTTGCTCCTGCTTGCTCTCACTCATCTTCCGCTACGCCCTCCAGCCCACCATAGCTGGTTATCCCAAGTCCGGCCACGCTCAATGCGTGCCGGTCCACGGGTTGCGCTTTGGTCAAGCGATCCGCAAGCATGTTGTGCGTGCTGCAATGTTGCAACACCACCTGCCCCTTTTCAACCATGTCCCGTGCATAATGATAACGCACGTCAATGTGCTTTGTCCTCCTATACTGCGTCGGGTTGTTGGTCAGCGAGATTGAGCCGGTGTTTTCCTCTTGCACCACCGTTGGAACCTGCTGCGGCACGCCTAGCTCCCCCAGCAACCTGCGGAGCCACACCACCTCCTTGACCGCCTCGGCCAGCGCGAAGTACTCTGCTTCCACTGTGGCGGTGGCGATGCAGTCTTGCTTCCCGCTGCACCACGAGACCGCTGCACCAGTGAGGAAGAACACGTAGCCGGATGTGGACTTCCGCTTGTCCACATCGCCAACGTAGTCTGCGTTCGTGTAGCGGACGAGACGCAAAGGGTCCGTCCGCCCCTTGCCGTCGAACCTCAAGCGCGCATGCCACGTTGCCTGTAGATAGCGGAGGATGCGCTTGATTGCCTGCCAGCATAGTAGCCCTCGATCGGCCACGTACCTGCTCACTTGGCCCACCGCGTAGGCCAGGTCCGGTCGAGTCGCCACCATGGCGTACATGAGGCTGCCCACCGCCGATTGGTAGGGCACCCCTACCATATCCTCCCGCTCTTCTTTTGTTTGCAGCGCCATTGCCGCACTCAGTTCACACGTCGTGGAGACCGGACTGCCAACTGGTTTACAGTCCTCCATGCCGTACCGCTTTAGTACCTCGGCCACGTATTTTGCCTGCCCCAGCTCAAGCATGTGCGCCCTCCGGTTCCGCGTGATGCTCACCCCGAGGTAGTACTCCAGCTCCCCCATGTCCGACATATGGAATCTGCTGCTCAGCTGCTCTTTCAGCCGTTGTAGGCTCGGCAGATCCGTCGAGCACAAAATCAGGTCGTCCACATAGAGTGCGACGATCTGATGGAGTTGTTTGTCGCGCCGCACGTACACGCTGTGATCCGCCTCACAGCGCTTGAAGCCGAGTTGTGCCATGAAGCTGTCCATCTGTTGATACCAGCATCTGGGCGATTGTTTTAGTCCATACAAGGACTTCCGTAGCTTACACATCTTGCCCTCCGGCGCCTCCACCCCTCTGGCACCTCCATGTAGATCTCTTTGTCTATGATGNTGCTCAGCTGCTCTTTCAGCCGTTGTAGGCTCGGCAGATCCGTCGAGCACAAAATCAGGTCGTCCACATAGAGTGCGACGATCTGATGGAGCTGTTTGTCGCGCCGCACGTACACACTGTGATCCGCCTCACAACGCTTGAAGCTGAGTTGTGCCATGAAGCTGTCCATCTGTTGGTACCAGCATCTGGGCGATTGTTTTAGCCCATACAAGGACATCCGCAGCTTACACACCTTGCCCTCCGTCGCCTCCACCCCCTCTCGCACCTCCATGTAGATCTCTTTGTCTATGATGCCATTGAGGAAGACCGTCTTTACGTCCATTTGGTGGAGCTCCATGTCCTTCGCGGCCGCCATCGCAAGGATTGTCCGGATGCTTGTGAACTTGGCAACAGGAGCGAACGTCTCATCGTAGTGTTTGCCCTTACGTTGTGCGTATCCCTTCGCCACCAGCCGCGCCTTGTACTTGTCAACCACACCTTCCTTTGTGAACTTGGTCTTAAAGACCCACTTTGAGCTGATGACCTTAGCATCTTTCGGCCTGTCAACCAGCTCCCACGTATCATTTTCCGTGATGGACGCCACCTCAGATTTGATGGCTGCATCCCACTGATCCCCTTTGGGCCGTGCAAGCGCCTCTTGCACGGTAGTCAGCTCCGTTGATGTAGCCAGCATGCACCGCGTCATGCTAATCCATCGACCGGTGCTTGCGTCGAAGCGCTTTCCCGCTTTTCGCTGCCTCCCGCTGCGGCGCGGTAGTTTTGGTGGCGCATCGTCGCTCTGCTGTGATCCCTCCAACTCAGCACGCTCCGGTGAATCATCGACCGGACGGCTGCCCAAGGATCTCTCTCGCTCTGGCGAAACATCGCCCGAATGACCGGTGGGTCCAGTGGATTTTCCACCAACGCCCGATGCACACTCTGCCGGGAGTGCACGCCTTGGCACCCTAGGTGCCTAATCCGCCGGATCCTTCCGGTAGATCTCCTCATCAGCTTGATCGTCATCGGAGTCCTCCGCGTTGGCTGCCACCGCTGGTGCACCTTCGCGCTCTGATGGCGCATCTTCAACTTCGGCGTCCGCCGGCTCCTTCTCGTAATCAAGGAGCTGGAACCACTCCCCCATCTTTGGGGAGTCCACCACGCCCACGTTGTTGCTGCTGATGTAGCTCTGCTGCTCGTCGAACTCAACGTCTCAGCTGCGGATTACCTCCTCCTTCCGCATGTTGTAGAGCCGGTATGCCTTATGTGCGCTCTCATAGCCAAGGAAGAGATACGAATTTGCCAACAACTCCAGCTTGCTGTCACGCCTCTACACAGCCTGCACGACCGCATGCGCCTTGCACCCGAACACTTTCAGGTGTGCCACACTTGGCTTGCGCCTGCTCCAAACCTCCTGCGGCGTCTTCCAGCCGTTCCTCCCCTTCAACACTGCTGTAGGAGTGAGGTTGATGGTGTAGCTCGCCGTACGTACAGCTTTCGCGCAGAAGCTTCGCTGCAATTTTCCATCCACCAACATGGTCTGTACCATGTTCAGCAGCGTCTGGTTCGCCCGCTCCGCCACGCCATTTGACTGAGGTGAATATGGCATAGTTTGTTGCCATTTTATGCCTTGCTGCTTCATCCACCCACAACAGCCCACGTATTCTCCGCCGTTGTTGCTGCGTAGCGCTCTGACCTTCCGGTCAGTCTGCCTCTCCACCGCGGCGACATAATCCTTCAACCGCTCCAGGACCTCGCCTTTCCACTTCATGAAGTACACGAAGCATTTTCTGTTGTAGTCATCAATGAAGGTGACAAAGTAACGTGCGCCGCTCTTTGACGCCGTCTTGAATGGTCCGCACACGTCGGTGTGCACGACCTCCAGTAGGTCCGAGGCGCGATTCACATTCTCGTTGAACGGTTTGCGCCGCGCCTTGCCCAAAATGCAAGGCTCGCACTTTTTGTGCACTGCTGCATCTGTCGCCTCTTCCACACCGTTGATGACGAGGTCGCGTACCAGCTCGCGCTTTGCCATATCCTTCACGACTGTGAGTGAGGAATGCATCAGTCGTCGGTGCCAGAGCTCCAGATCAGCTCCCCCTCCTTTAGCCAGGTTGACGGTGCGTTCCTGCAAGTCTGCAGAATCTGTCACCGCGGGGATCACCTTGGTCTCCACGATGTAGAGGCCTCCCTCGCGCTTAGCCTCCAGCACGGGCTCGCCGCCACCGTCCTTCCGCACGATCGCCCCTCTTCTCCTGAAGAGCACCTCGTACCCCTTGTCAGTCAGGCGGCTGACACTTAAAATGTCAGCTAAGCCGGGTACGTGCTGCACGTCCTTGATGACGTGCTGCACCCGCTTCCCACCAACCACCACCTCCACGTCCACGTCTCCTTGGCCAGCCGCCGGCTCGACCTTGTCGTTCGTGACCACCATGAATTTGCTGGACTTGGTGTAGTTGATGAACCCGACCTTCTCGACCTGGGTATGTTCCTCCGCTCTGGAGTCTAGGTATCGCCAGTTGGCCTTCTTGAGGTAGTGGTTTTGAGTGCCGTTGAGGACCGCCTTCTTGCCTTTGGCATCCTTGCCGCCGGCCTTTGCCTCCTCGGTGCACTCACGGGCCCAGTGGCCCTCCTTACCGCAATTTCGTCACGCACCCTTCTTGGCGCCTTTCTTGCCGCCGTCATGTCCGCAACCTCCCTTGGCCCCGCTTCCGCCACCATGCGTTTTGGTGACGAGGGCCGATGAGGACGACGAGGACTCCCCGCAGCTCCGTCGCTACACCTCGTTGCAGATGTACTTTGCGACCGCACCATAGGTGAGCTTGTCCTCTGCCCATCCTCCCAAGACTGTGATGAGAGGGCTCCAACTGTCAGGAAGGGCCATGAGGAGGGCCATCGCCTTCAGCTGCATGTCGACCTTCCACCCCACGTCATTGCACTGTGAGGCGAGCGACTCGATCTGCTGCATGGTGGTGATGACATCATCTCCCTCCTCGATTCTCACCATCAGGAGTCGCTTCACCGCGAAGATTTTATTCGCCTGCGACTTAGATTGATGGATTGCACAGAGTTTTTGCCAAGCTTCGGCTGCCAGCTTGCAGCCCTGGAAGTAGCCCCACCGCGACTCATCCGTCCCGGACACCAACAGCATGAGCGCCTCCGTGTTCTTCTTTGTGAAGGCCTCCTTCTGCGCTTCCATTGCCGTCGCTTCGTCGAGGACTTCCGTTCCCTTCATGACCTCCAACATCCCCTTATGCGCGAGGTGCAGCTCAAAGTGCCACCTCCATAGCCCGTAGCCAGGGCCACCTGCATACTTCTGGATGGGCTGCGTCTCCTTCTGCGCCATTGCGCAGTCTTCAACTCCGGGACCTCAGGGTTTGACGGCGATGTCGTCTCCAACGACAATCCCGTCCGTCGCGAGAGCCGTGAAGAAAATGTAGACCGGTCAGGGCTGTGGGCCCATAACCCTTTGTCAGTAAACGGCCCCTGGGGGGAGGCAGTTCCAACGTAGCCCGACGAGTCTCCTGTGTTCACGGCTATGCTTTGTGCAGGTTCTGAGTCTAAGCGTGAGCTTTCTAGTCGCCTCACGCTATGTTTCTGGGAGTTGAAGGCATTTGTGAGAAAGTCACTTGTGCAAAGGGAATAACTCGATTTTGCAAAAAAAAATAACATGGACATGATCTGAACATTTGTAGGGCTAGTCATGAGCTCTCCAACGAACAAAACCGTGCACAATTTGGATAACCGTAGCTCCCGCTACGTCACTCGAAGCGCAGCACCCCAAACCAGTCGCTCATTCGGCGGCGCGCACCACGTCACCCGCCGAGACGCCTTCACACATCAAGGATCCATCAAAACGCCATTTTGGAGGCGCAAATGTCCCTACGCGTAGTGGCGGCGCCCCTTGCGCCTTTGGGGTCTGTTTCAATGAGTTAATCATCAAGTTTGGTGATGGGCATGGATGTGGGTCAAAACCTGTTCGCGGACCTGCAGTTGGAATTTTGACAAAGTCCCTGAGTGACAAAATGCAATACTGAGTTCCGGACGCCGAGCCAGAAATTTGGCTAAGTCCCTCAGTAACAAACTGCAGTACTGGCATCCGGCGGATCATTCGCCGGACGCCTCGGCAGCCCTTCCGGAGCAAAATCTCCAGATGGACTTTTGTTACTCGGTTAGGTGGATTATCCACCTCTGGTCGAACCGCGGCCGACTCCTAGAGCCGCCGCGCACACCCCAACTTTGGAAGCCCATATCTCCCTCGTTACTTGTCCGATTCCAGTGAAACAACTTTCACCGCATTTAGCAACTCGTCAACTTTGAGGGAAAATCCTCCTTTTTAGGATCCGAGCAATCATCGAGTCACCAGATCCGTCGACGAGGAATTTCCTCTCTCTGGCGGCTCGTCGGCACCTCTCGACGTCGCACTTGGGCATGCAGAGGGGCAAATCTACAACACAATCCACCCCTACTTGCCACTGTGTCAAAACACAGCTGTGTCGCCGATCAAAAAGATCCAGCCTGTGCGACTCTTACCGTCCGGACTACCGGCCCAGTCACTGTCGGTGTAGCCTACCACGATAACAGACGGCTGGCGGCGGAACATGAGACCTCACCAAAGAGTCGAGACAACATAGCGCAGTAATCGGATCGCGGCCTCGTAATGGAGGTGATGCCGCTCCTGAGAAAAGTGGGCTAGGAGGTTGACGGCAAACGCGATGTCTGGGCGCGTCGTCGTTGCCGTGAACATCACTGACCCGATGACTCGCAGGTACGTGGTCACGTCAACTGGCTCCCCCACAATAGCTGCGTCAGAACTCTTCAGCTTCACCTCGCCATCAGGTGACATGGGTGAAGATGCGCTCGGCTCGAGTGGCAGGTCCTCCGCAAAGCGGATGGACAGAGTCTGCACATAGGCGGCCTAGTGGATGTGCAAGACGCCCTCGAAGCGATCATGCTCGAGCTCCATGCCCAGGAAGACACTGGTAGATCCAAGATCCTTCATCTGGTAGGCGGCGTGCAACAAGTCCTTGACACGCTCGATGGCAGCCGTGTCTGGCGACGTAATGAGGAGATGGTTGACGTAAACCAAAACAGCAGCAAAAGTCTGGCCTTGCGGACTGACAAACAATGCAGGGTCAGCGGTACTGCGTTGGAGCCCGCCGCGAAGGAGCGTGCTGCTGATCTCCTGGTTCCAGCACTGAGGCAACTGCTTCAAGCCATAAAGGGCCTTCCGCAGCCGCCAGACTCTCCCAGTGCCATCGTCGAAGCCTGGATGCTGCACCATGTAGAGCTCCTCACCCTCCATTGAGCCATGGAGAAAGGAGTTGCTCACATCCATCTAATGCAGCTTCCACTCATGCTGGGCGACCAGGCTGAAGAGCGGCCGGCAAGTGGAGAACCGGCCAACTGGGCCAAAGACCTGGTTGTAATCGACCCCAGGAATCTAGGAAAACCACTTGGCCTTAAGGCGGGCCTTGTACTTGTCCAAGGACCCATCGGGCCTCCACTTGCGTTGAAAGACCCACTTGGCGCCAATGGCCTTCCGTCTTGGGGAAGGTCGACGAGGTCGTACACGTGGTGCTGTCAGATTGCAGCAAACTCATCGATGCAGGCAGCGTCCCAATGTGTGGCCTCAAGAGAGGCTGGTGCCTCGCGTAGGGTGGCTGGGTCCTCCGGGCATGTTGTGGAGCGGAGTGAAAGAGCGTGTGCATCTCGAGCCTCAGGTGGGATGTGCGGGAATGCAGCCACGACAACGTGCGGATGCTCATGATGAAGCATGGTGTAGCCTTGTGCGGAGCCCGGGTGAAGGTCTACAATGATGGCCGAGGTGGTCAAGCCGAGGGCCTTGGTGCCAGGATCCTCATTCACGACCGTGGGAGTGGATAAAACACACGTGTAGCCATGGGGGGTCAAGGAGCCACGGAGCGCGGTGCGAAGGTCTGTGCGCTCACCAATGGCCTGGGTCGGAGGCTGCCGCCTAGGCCACGTGTGGAGCGTGGCAGTGCAAGCAATGGCACTGAGTCCGACGGACCAACAGAAGCCGACGGGACTGCTAGCCCGGAGGGGTCAGCGGATGCAACTGGGGCTACCAGCCCGGAGGGACCAGTGGACGGGACTGGAGCTGCTGGCCCGGAGGGACCAGTGGACGCGGCTGGAGCTACTGGCCTGGATGAGCCAATAGACACGACTGGGATTGCCGGCTTGGAGACGCCAGTGGACGCAACTAGGGCTGCCGGCCCGGAGGGACCAATGGAAGCGACTGGAGCTGCTGGCCCTGAGGGACAAGTGGACGCGACAGGAGCTACTGGTTCGGAGGGGCCAGTGGACGCGACTGAGGCCGCCGGCTTGGAGGGACCAATGGACGCGATTGGAGCTGCTGGCCTGGAGGGACAAGTGGACGCGACTGGAGCTACTGGTCCAAAGGGGCCAATGGACGCGATTGGGGCTGCCGACTCGGAGGGACCAGCGGACGCGTCTGGAGCTTCCAGCCCGTAGGGACCAGTGGACGCGACTGGAGCTAGTGGACACGACTGGGACTGTCGGCTCAAAGGGACCAGCGGACGCGAGTGGGGCTGCTCGCTCAGAGGGACTGAGGGATGTGTTGTTTGGAAGCGACAGGACGAAGGATGGCCTCACCACTCCCCAATGCGACGGGATAGACACGGACGAGCCTAAGCGAATGAGGTCACGAGGGAACAAGTCCTTAAAGAAGAGGGCATCGCGGGGCTCCACGATGTAGTGCCTGGAGGGATCCCAGAAGCACCACGCCTTTGACTGACTAAAGACACCAAGGAAGGTGCAGGGACGTCCTCGGGGGGTGAGCTTGCTGTCCTACTGTGCGGCGGGCAGCCACACAATAGCCACGCAGCCCTAAACGCAAGCCGAGTGGAGGTCAGCGTGCTGACCGCACCAATGCTGGTACGGCATGGACTGGCGGGGAAGGGGACCATGGTCATGTAGGCCATGGATTCAAAACAGAAGCCATCGGAGAGACCTGACTCGACCCGCATGGTGCGAACGGCGTCGGCCATGGTACGGTTCCACCATTTGGAGACATCGTTCTGAGCATGCGTGTAGGGCAAAGACGTCTCATGATGGATTTCGTGGGAGGCGAGAAAGGTCGTAGTCTCACCCATGTACTCACCACCGCGATCAGAGTGAAAGCAACGAAGAGAGCGGCCACACTCGCGCTCCGCAAGGACAAGCCAGTTCTGGATGGCTCGGGCGACATCGCTCTTCTGCCAAAGGCAGAAGACCCAGCGGTAGTGAGAATAGTCGTCAGTGAGGGTGAGGACATAGCGGTCGTGCTCGCCAATGGACTCAATAAGCACAGGGTCCATGAAATCCGAATGGGCAAGGTCATGAGGGGCGGATGCACGGGAGGAAGACAAAGGGTACGTGGACCGGTGCATCTTCCCCTGAGCGCAGTCAATGCACTCGCTGGGACACGGGAGAGGGAAAGTTTCCGGGTCAAGGCCCTTGGCCGGGTGGGTGCGGAGCATGCTGTCTATGGCGGTAGAGTGGACGTCGAAAAGGCGGCGGTGCAAGAGGCGGGTGTGCTGAGGAGAGAGCATGCTGGTGACAAACACATGGCCTGTGGCGGCCGACGGGGAAGAGACGGAAGGAGAGGAGGAGAGGTGAGGTATATGCCATAGGTTGCCACGGGCGGTGGCGTGCAGGACTATAAGACCAGACGGACGCAACGACACAGTGCCAACACCTCGCAAGTGCACAATGTCCATGCTCATGCCGTCAAGGGCAGTGACGAATAGGAGGCTGAGCTCAAGACTTTGGACGAAGAGGACATCAATCAGAAAGACGTCACCAGTAGGACCACATAAACGAAAGACGCCAACACCACGGACAGGCACACCTGTCCGGAGCCCGTCCGGACACCAGAGACATCGCCTACAGAACCGAGCATACTAAAGGCCTCACGAGAAGCCGGCAAATGATGCGTGGCCCCGGAGTCGATGATCCAGGTCTCAGCAGGGTCCTGGACCGGGGTCGCCAGCTCGCTAACGTTCACATGGCAGCAAGCAAGGGACGCAGACGCGGTGGAAGGAGGCGCGAACCGAGACTACCAATCGTCAGGCCACGCGACGCCGTCATGGAAAGGGGCAGAGGGGACCATGGGAGACGACAAAATACACGAGGAAATGGGACACGACCGCAGCTCAGTCTCAATCATGCAGGGCTGGGCAGGAGAGCAGGAGGTGATGTAACTCGCACTTCCCTCGGGAAGAGGGCGAGGCAGGCCGAGTTGGAGTGCGATGAACTACACCAGCTAACGCTCGTGGGAGGAGAGCCTGGGAGTGTAGACTTAGTGCGCAGTGACAGCACCGGAGCCTGGGTAGGAGGAGGACTGTGCCGGCAAAAGAAACAGAGGCGCCGACGGCTGCGGATGGTGCGGTTGCGGCACTGGTGTCGGCTAGACTGGCAAAGCGACCGGAGTGGTGGAGCTGCTGGACGAGGCCGAGCGTTAGAGACGGCAACTGTGACGGCGGCTGAAGTGAGACGGCACTCCAGCCGGCGACGCATGGTGGCGATGAAGCGCGCCTCATCCGTCGGTAGAGGGCAAGTGTACCACCCGTGTCCGGGCTGGCCACAGTTGTGGCAGACCGAGCCCCACCACTGGACCCGGTCGACGGCTGTTGCTGCTGCTGCGCCTGACCCTTGCCTTTCTTGTTTTGACGCTTCTTCTTTCCTGACGACGATGAGGTAGCTATGACGGGGGAGGCGACGGCCACGGATGCGACGGCAGGGGAGGCGAGAGCCTCCGTGCACTAGAGTCAGGACTCCAGACGAGCTTCCTCAATCCGGAGGAAGAGCTCGTATGCCCAGGGCATGAGGGTGCCCTAGGCCGCCATGGTGGAGAGCACGTCGTGAGAGTAGTGTGCGAAGATGTCCGCATACGCAGCGGTGGCAGTTTTCTTGATGGTGAGGAGCGCAGCCAGAGGGAGTGGGGTAGAGGTGCCGAGGCGACGAAGGATGTCCTCCGCCCGCAGCCAGTAGGCGGTGACCGTCTCGGTCTCCCCCATGTGTAGAGAGTTCAACTCCCGCAGCAGGCGGCTGGTCTTAGCCTCGTTGGACAGGCAATGGGCACGAGTGAGGACGTGCCATGCGGCTGCAGGGTTTGGGGTGGCGCTAGCGGCAAAGTCGCCGAGGAAGGGCTCTAGGGTGAGGCGGGAAGTCAGAGGGGCGACAGGGACTAGACCACGTACGGCACGACCAGCGTCATACAACTGGTCGGCCAGGATGGGGTCATACGGGAGGGTATAGTATGCCCACAGGCCCTCACCTTGCGCCCAGATTCGGAAGTTGAGCTCCCAGATCCGGAACTGCTCACCGGCCGGAAGAGACTGCGTCGGCGTCTCAAAGTCCTTCTGCCTGCGGCCGGTGCCCAAAGTGGGGCCAAGGTCGGAGGTCACTGTCTGCCGCTGGCACTGAGTCTACTGCTGCGCGAGGTAGTGCGTGACAGCATACACAGCGGGGCTAGCGTGCCGTGGAGGGATGAATGGTGGCGGCACAGCGGTGGCAGTCTGGGAATCCAATGGTTGTAGCGTTGCAAGCTGCTACGCCAAGGCGGCGAGTTGTTGCTGAAGAGCAGCTGGGGGATCACGGTTGCCGCCAACGACGCAAGAGGGCTGCTGCTACTCTTGTTGCTCCTGCTGCTGCCGCTGCTGCTGTTGCTGCTGCTGCTGCCGCTGCTGCTGCTGCTGCTGCTGCCGCTGCTGCTATTGCTGTTGCTGCTGCTACTACTGGTGCTGCTACTGCTGCTACTGCGGTTGCTCCTGCTGCCACCGCTACTGCTACTGCTCCTGCTGCCGCCGCTACTGCTATTGCTGTTGTTACTACTGCCGCTGCTGGTACTACTGCTACTGTTGCTGCTGCTGCTACTGCTACTGCTACAGCCGCTGCAAGAAAGGGGGGCTGGGATTCCCCCCAACATAGGAAGACCCCTCCCCGCTGGGGCTACCAACCATGGTTTTGTACCCATTAGTTCCCCTTTCTTGTTTTCTGTTTTTTTTGCTGATGTCAGTAGTGACGTCAGCTTAGGGCGGCTGACATAAGTAGCTGCCGTAGCGTTATCTGCAGGGCTACTACTATAGATGACTCCCTGCCCACCCTTTGGTTTTCTCCCCCCCCCCCTTTTCTGTGTTGATGACGTCACTAGTGACGTCAGTAGTGACGTCAGCAGCAGGATGCTGATGTCAGCAGCAACGGTTGTTGGGGCCACTACTGCGGCTGTTGTTGCTTCTGCTACAGCTGCTACTACTGCTCTTGCTACTACTGCTGCTACTGCTACTGCTGCTGTTGCTGCTACTGCTATTGCTACTACTACTGCTCCTCCTGTTGTTGCTGCTATTGCTGCTGCAGTTGTTGTTGTTGCTGCTGCTGCTGCTACTGCTATTGGTGCTACTGCTATCGTTGTTGCTGCTATTGTTGTAGTTACAATAGGAAATGCTGCTGCTGCTGCTGCTGTTGTTGCGGGCTGCTGCGGCAGCTGTGGCTGCTATAGCAGCTATGGCAGCTGCTACAGCCGCGACAGAGGAGCTGGTGGGGTGGGGGATTTTTTCTGTTTTTTTTTTCCTTTCGTCTGTCACAGCGGGCTCCGTTGCTTGCTATAGGTAGCCAGCCTGCTCTTTGCTGCAAGCAGCGGGCTCGCTGTCCACAGCAAGTACAGGACTGCGGGCTCCGAGCAGTAGCAGCCGTTGTTGGCTGCTGCCGTCAGCTACTCACTGCTACTGCTGCTGTAGCGGGCTGCTGTTGCGGCTCGCTGCTGCGGCTGCTGCAGCCTGCTGCTGCTGCTGCTCGCTACTGCAGTTGCTGCTCGCTACCGTTGCTGCTCGCTGCCGCTGCTGCTCGTTGCTGCTGCTGCTGCTTGCTACCCTTGCTGCTCCTGTTGGCTGCCTCTACTGCTCGCTGCTGCGGGCTGATGCTACTGCAGGCTGTTGCGAACTGCTGCTGCTGCTCGCTGCTGCTGTTCCACACAGCTACTGTTGGCTATTGCTGCCATTGCTCGCTGCTGTTTCGTGCGGTTGCTGTTGTTGCAGGCTGCTGCTGTTGCTTGCTGGTGCCATTCACTTCACCTGGGTGACGTTGCAGTGTGCGTCGTCGTCCATAGATGTCGGACGCGACCTGCCGCTCACCTCCTTGCGTCACGCGTGGGGATCAGTGCTGCCAAAAAATATACGGCAGCATTTCCCCTTGCCCTGTGGTCGTGGGAAAACCTCTGCCGCCGCCACCAGGCAGGTCAATGCTACTGAAAAAAAATCCGGCAGCATTTCCCCTGCACTGGCGCGTATGGGGGTCCGCCGGCGTTGTCTCGCACCAGTACGCCAGTCTTCTGCTGCTGTTCCTACGCTCTAGCTTTGACACCATGCTTGAAATCCTAGGCATCGGGTTGGGGCACCAATGTTGTTGATGCAGCGTGCGGGCTTCCACACTCGTTGCTCAAGTCTGCTGCCCCCTCAGTCTGCTGCTCTAGAGTCCAAGTCTGGAAGCTCTGGGTTTGTTACTCAGAAACGCGCGTGCCAGTGTTAGCGCCAGAAAGCAGCTGAAAACTGAAAGTGACTGATTAGGAATCAAGAATGAGCAACAATGGGAGACCCCTCCAAGTTCTAGCTCCCCCCCACTAGTGTAGAACTTGTTACTGAGCTAACCAACCAATCAGAAAATAGTCCTAGACCTTCCTTCTAGTAGGCAAGATTTTCTTAGTAAGCCCTGCCAGACGCCCGACAGCCCAAAACCCGGGAGTCGTCCGTTTCGCCTGAAAACTAGACGCTGTGAATGCAGTCGCGCGGTCAAAATCAACTAGAAAAATAGCACCAAAGAGTTATGGCTGCCCGAACCCAGGCAGTGCCTACAACAGTCAATGGTGCCAAACAGGGCCACACAGCAGGAGACATGGACCATAGGCACAGCATGATGCTGCAGACACATCGCCGCGACCAGAGACAGCGATGGGTACATGCAGACAGCATCTGCACTGGCAGTGACCGCCGGCGGCTCAACCGCCGAGGAGGCCTGCCGATGGAGCTGAGCGCGTCGCCGGAGGAAGGAGGCTCCAGCGAACGGTGAGTGGGCCTCGGCATGCGTCTACTCCACCGAGCGACACTCCAGCAGCATCGAGTCTCGTCGTCAGTCACCTGCACGCCGATGTACAATGAGAGATGCTCGAAAACCAACATGGATCGCGCTCGCTCCAGGGCCAGCTTCGATCCTTGAGTGGCGCCCGGGCCCCACGCCAAGAGATTCACGTGGCTGGCCCGGTCGACTGTTGTGTTCCACTGTGCTCACTCCTTACTCGTTGAACGCTTTCACCATCTCTTCCGTAAAGTGAGCCTACCCCACCCCATTAATGACATCGCCCTTGTGCTTGCCTATGTGCCTAGCCCAGCATCTATGGCTACCTACACTGCAGGGCTGCAATACCGCGGTATTTAGTACCACGGTACTCGAGTACCGCGGTTCCATAGTACCACGGTACAGATACCGCGGTATCATGATTTTGTGGCAACTCATTACCGATACCGGTACCGGCACCGCGTTATCGACGGTATTGGTAAGATACCGTGGTATTACACAATTACCGTGGTACATGAGGATAGAGGATCCCAGTAGGAGGGAGAGTGAGGGTCGAGGGAAGCACGGACTGAGCATGCATGTGACTAAGCGCCATGAACGGCGGCGGTTTGCGAGGGAGAAAACACGCAAGTAGCACAGTAAGTAATCGCAGAGGTGTTACGCGGAGTCCTAAGCTGCTGGCGAGGTGACGAGCGAGCGAGCAGCGAGCCCATCCTCGCTCTCACCCACGCCGAGCTAGGGTAGAACCTGGACCTGTTCCCCACACTAATATGCAAGAACATGCAAGTACAGGCCGAGAAAACAACCCGGCCACAATCCCCTCTTTCTCAGGCAAAAAACCCACTAGAAATCCTAGTGTCACCAAACACTGATATTATGAGATGCTGTGGTAAGGGGAACGCTCAATTCTGCGAGCGACTATGGATTGTCTTCTCTGAACCTCCACGAGTTACCACCACTTGAGGTACAGCGTCAGCACCGACGTCCCTCCAGCATCAGTCACCTGCGTCAGTGCGGTGAGTATGCAGCTAGGCCAGAGGTCAAAACATGTCTATGGCACATAGACNCACAACGCAGGGTGATGCAGCGAATGGGAACACGAAGTTGCTGAAGCAAGCGACATAGCCACACACTCTCGCAGGTACCCGCACCTAGTGCAACATACTCAGCCTCACTGGAGCTGCGTGCCACGCAACCTTGCTTACCACTCTTCCACGATACGGCAGTTCCTCCAACGAGGAATATGTAACCTGTACGACTCCGAGCGTCGGTGTCATGTGCCCAGTCGCTGTCTGTGTATCCATCCACCACAACCGACGGCTGTGCTCGATAGCACAGTCCGGTGCGTGCAGTGGAGAGAGCATACCTGACGACACGCAGTGCTGCCTCCATGTGTCGTGCTCTAGGAGTCTGTGAGAACTGAGCAAGGAAGTTCACCGAGAACGCTACATCCGCCCTGGTGGTCGTAGCCAAATACATCAGTGACCCAATGACTCGAAGATAGTCTGTCACGTCGACAGTCTCCCCCAGCTTAGACACATCCATTGTCTTCAGCAGCCTCTGTCCTGCTGGGGTCATGGGTGTCGACGCTGTGGGAGTGGACTCAAGCTGGGAGGCGAATCGCTCCCCCAGGCTACGAACATACGCAGCCTGGTGAACATGAAGCGTGCGGCGAGAACGGTCGCGCTCAAGCTCCATGCCCAAGAAGACTCGGGCTGGCCCTAAGTCTTTCATCTTGTACGCGGACTGCAAAAGTGCCTTCACTGACTTAACAGCAGCCTGGCTGGGCGACGCGATCA